>CANXYI011609829.1:0-11462 GCA_948208565.1 Hura crepitans
AGGTGATTTTTGGAAATTTTTCTAAGTTGGAAATTTCTATGTTTAGGGTTTGCTCATCCAAGTGAGGAAAACCAAGAGAACAATCATAAAAGTGGTGGAGAAAAGGGTGTTATCACACCCTAGGTATGTGGAATAGGTTAAATTTAATATGTCTCATGTGTATGTTAAAATTTATGTGTGAACGTTGTATGGAAATGCATGAAATTGGGTTATGTATGGTATTTTAGTAAAATGAGGTTATAATGATGTTATTGGCATGCAAATAATAAGTATGGTATGTTGATTTAGGATGAAATGCATATGCAAGTGTGTGGGAGTATTGTGGTCAAAATGAGTGTGACATTGAGCATGGAATGTGTAAGCATGATTATAGCATGTTATGAGAGGAAATAGTAAGGTTATGAAGAATACAAACTATACCCTAAAATGAATCGTGAATAGTAACACATTTGGTATCAAAATATGGTGACATGGAAGTTAAAGTGTACAAGTATAAAATGAATGGTATAATGGCATGAATTTGTGTCTTGTGATATGATTATGATATATAATTGAATATGTAAAGGAAAGGATGAAAATTGAACTTGGCATGGGTTGGAATTAGAAGGGCATAAAATATAAAAATAACTAAATAAATAGTGTCAGTTGTGAAAACTGACCATATGAATAGTAACTTTTGCAACTGTGGGCAAAGTTATGGTATTTTGTATGCATTTTGTCTTAACACATAACCTAATGGTAAAATTGGATTTAGGGATCAATAAATGTTAAGTTTTATAGTTAAATTAGTTATTGGACCATCAGTTAAACACCCACTAAATGGGTTAATCGGTCAACTAGGGAGTTAGAAGCTACTAGGTAGCTTGGTCCTTTTAGGGCCACTATTGTGTGTTGGTTGTGGTGGATGTAGCTACCAAGGTTCTGACATGAGCCCTATACAATAATGTATTGGGAGGTCCACCTGGGTTGATCCTTGCTACCCATTTGTTTGCTTATAGATATTGGAAGGTTTCACAGGGCTAATCCCTGCTATCCACCTAAGATGATTGTGATGTGATTTATAGATATTAGGAGCTCCTTGGATTAATCCCTGCTATTTACCTGTCTAGTATTAGGGGTTTATGGACTAATCCCTGCTATTAGGTAAGGTAGGTGTAGCTACCTATGTTCTGAAAGTGGGCCACTGTACAGGATAGTTCCCATTATCCGATCCCATTATTCGATGTCTTAAAAAGTTGTCTATCTGTTATGGGCCTTTATTATAATAATCTGGACTAATTAATAATTAATTAAACTAAACCTAATAAATAATTGGACTTAGAAGAATTAAAGTGACTGTTATAGGTGTGGGATGTTGTATAGTGCATGTATGTATGTTTGACATATTATATTTAATCTATTCCACCACTGAGTTTTATACTCAGCGTGTCGGTGTTCTGATGCACAGGCAGTATATGGAGCGATGGTCAGCACTAGACATCATTAGTGTAGTCGTTGTCGAATCTTTTGGTAGCTTTTATTTTTATTTTTGAGTTTTGTAGAGATGCCCTCATATATATAGAGATAATATAGGTTATGGGATGTCTATTCAACTGAAACTGATAAATTGATATGCATGTATAGGTTTGCATGTTAATATAAAAATGTTTGTGTATAATTGCTTGGTGATAGGTCTAGGACCTTTGTGATATGTGACTTATGTATGTTGCTAATGACTATTGTGATCTAGAGGACGATAAGGGTCTAGATGTGGGATATGTGGGGGAATTGAATTAGAAGTGTTCTTTTTTGTAGGTTAATTTGGGTTATGTTACCTAGGTAGCTATTATGATGCCCGATTTTTTGTGATTGTCTGGTAGTGTAGCTCTGGAGTTTTAACATAATAAAATAGGTAGTAAAAAAGGGATAAATAATCAGAAAGGGAATAAGGGTATGTCTAGTCAACATTAGTCAAACTTAGGTAAAAGTTAAATGAAAGGCCCTTGAGGAAATCCAAAGATGGGTGACCTCAGTAGAAAGTAGCACACCTTGCCTATTTCTGGTAGAAATGGATAGAGGATGTTACAAGGAACAACCTCAGTAATTGCCCTCAAAATCATAAACATCATTCTTTTTTCAAACTCCTCAAACTTTTGGTCCATTCTAGCTTCGAAGTCGGGAGTAAAGGAACTACTTTCTCCTTAACTTGCCATAATTGTTGGATTGTGAGCAATAGAGATAATTTCTTATTTGGTCATTCTTCCATCTGTCCCTCATACCTAAGTGGCTCGAGGATCTATGATGGCTACAAGATAAAGGGTTAGAAATAAGGAAATGAAAATGCATGTGAATGTATGAGATGCTAGTACATGTTAATGTGTATAACAATAAACACAAGCAAGAGCCTTCCAACCTTATCACTTCCCATACATGAGGTCAACGTGCTCTTTCTTAGAAGAGCTTACTTACAGGACAATGGGGGCCCCAATGGGTTCGAATAATGAACAACCAATAGCTGAACATTATTTCTCTCATAAAGCATGCAAAATACTTGGCCTATATATGTTGGATATGTTTAATCAAGTCAACATGTGAGGTCTAGCCCATTCCAATTAAAAAAGGCCCAATGGGTTTGACAACATTTTGAAATGATTAAGCCATATTTCATGTATATTGGCCCATATAGCACACAATGCATCATTAATTGGCATACCTAGGGGAAGTTGCTATTAGTCATTCACATGGGCTCATGGTTTGGTCACACAAGTTATGGTTATCCAAGTATGGTCCCTCCATAATAGGTTTATCTCGTCATGAGCATAAGACCGATTGGTTCACCATTTCATATACCTTATAGGTATGAGGCTTGGAATTGATGCCATCTTTAACAATTTTCCACTTTGAGTGAAATTGGGTTCATGCTTCAAAATGACATTAGGGTATAAAAGGGATGCCTAACTTATTCTAAGGCTCTAACATGTAATGCAATTTTGAAAAAGAATAATATTATAAATTTAAAATATGAAGCTCTATACTAATTTGAGGTACTTTTAGAGCATGGTTTCATGGTGTCCTTAATAGAGTCGCCACTATTTTCATCCCTTCCTTTAGGTGGCCGGTTAAGCTGAAATTGCTAAGGACTTGACCTAAATCTCAATGCTTGAGTTCTAAAAGATGAGAAGGAAATTAGAGAAATCCTAAGTCATTCCTATTAGATTAGCCTAGAAAAAGAGAGTTGGGCACTATAAGGTAGGACTCGCTACCCACGCAGAGTTAGGAAATACCTTGTAGGGCCAAAAGTAGAGTTTATACCTCAAATTAATACAAAAATTTGATTTGAATTTATAATATTATCCTTTTTCTCAAGCAGGTTTTACAATTAAAATAAATCACATATTCATGTAAAAGGAATCACAGAACATATTTACAAAAAATGACTAACGTGCTTGAAGTTAAAATATCATACATGAAATCTGTTGATTGATTATTTTGAGAACTTTAGTTCTCGCATGTCAATTTTAGAAAGCAAGTCTTATTATCGTGACTTTATTAAGAAAAACTAAAACCCATTTTATTAACAAAACACCAATTAATTAAATAAAAAAATGATCTTAATTATTTTTACGTGTAAAAATAATTTTCTACCTATTAGAACATTCACAGAATATATAGGGAAATAATCCAAAATAAAAATAGATTACATGGAAATTACCTAAAATACGTTTTAACTAAATGAAAATAAAAACAAAAATTACATTCTTAAAATACAATCTAATAAAATGAACAATGATTAAGAGGATAAGCAGAAGAAAATAAAAGGCAAAGACAATAGCAATGAGAGATAATAAGAAAAAATAAAAGGATGGTAAAAGACTACTTCACCAGTGTTTAATGAAACGGTAGAAAGAAAAGATAATCAGGTCCTAATAAATCAAACAACTCGCATCACAACAAAATTAAGATGTTAGTATGTGAAGTAAAATGGAAAGATGAACTGAAATAAAATGAAATAAATAGTCAAGTAAATATAACAAAAATAATGTACAAATAAGTTATCACATCTAACTGGTAGATGAATAAAAGAGAAAGAAAAATAAAAGAAATAGGAAAAGGTCAATCGACCCATCGTGTATATTTGCCTTTAGAAAAGATTGGAAAATTTTGTAGAAAACCTTTAAAAATTTCGAAAGTGGTGTTTGGAAAGTGTTTTTTAAGTTTTTAGTACACGTATATCGAAAAAAGGACCTCTCTTTTAGAGAATCCACATTCAATATTTATACACAATTCCTAAGGATAAAAATGGTCGTTTTAAAGGTGAAAATCATCATTTTTGCTAAAATGGCCATTTTGGGGGTAAAATAGTCATTTTCTACTTTGTAATGATCATTTATATAAAAAGGGCCATTTTTTGCAGGTAAAACGGCCATTTTTCAAGACTTTGAAGAAATTTTTTTAATCCATACCTCGAAGGGCTACACCCCCCCACACCCCCTTGGGGTCAATGTTGGGTATCAAGCTCTAGCTTATCAGCCTTAACCCTTAACCCACTACAAATGCCTATTTTTCTCTCATTCTGATTCACATCATGAGATTTTTTCAGGTTAGGTAAAAACTTAAAGAAAATTTTTTAAAGAAAACTTTGAGATCTTAAAACTAGATGTTAATATCCCTATTTATCAGGATTTTTATCCTTTCATCATCATTAGGCAATTCAAACATAAGAGCCTTAGAAACCCATTGTCTACCCTAATTTATGACCACATCACTCTAGTCTATCAAAAGCATAGAAGGATGAGACCCGAGTGGGCATAAATGGTAAAGGAGGAAGTGGCTAAGTTACTTGAAGCTATGTTTATTGAGGAAATCATTTTCCCCCCTTGGCTAGCAAACATCATCCCAGTGCCTAAAAAAGATGGAAGTGTCTAAATTTGCATAGATTACAAGGATGTAAATAAAAGCCAGCTCGAAAGATGACTTTCCCTTGCCTCACATTGACATAGTAGTAGACAGTGCAGCCATGGCATCCATATACTCTTTTGTCGATGGTTTCTTAAGATAAAACTATATTCTAATAAAGGTATAACAAGTGCAAAATGGCCTTCATAACTGAATAGGGGATGTACTACTAAAAGGTGATGCCTTTCGATTGAAAAATGAAGGTGCAACTTACCAAAGAATGGTTATTAAGCTTTTCCATAATTTGATGCATAAAGTGATTAAAGTCTATGATGGTAAAATCCGTAGGAAGGGAAGAACATTTTGAAGCCCTAGAAAGGTTCTTCTAAAGGTTGGACTAATTCAACATGAGGCTTAGTCCTAAGAAATGTGTCTTTAGAGTCACATCAAGCAAGTTATTAGGCTTCGCAGTCAGCAAGAATGGAATTGAGGTAGATCTAGATAAGGTAAAGCTATCTTGGAAATTCCTACCCCATAGTTGAGAAAGGAAGTTAGAGGATTTCTAGGCAAATTACAATACATTAGTCAGTTTATATCTTAGCTTAGTTCAGTTTGCGAGCCTATATATAACCTATTGCACAAAAAACAATGAAAGAAATGGAATGAGGATTGCCAAAAAGCCTTCGAAGCCATTAAATAATACCTAACCAAACCTCCCATTCTAAGACCCTAGAAACTAGGTAAGTCCTTCATCTTATACCTTGTAATCGAAGAGTCCTCCATAGAAGCTCTCATTGCATAGGCAGATGAAGTCGAAATAGAAAATGTAGTTTATTACCTAAGTAAGAAGTTGCTCCCTTATGAATAAAAGTATACAGAAGTTGAAAAGATAGGCTTGGGAGTAACCTAGGTCTCTAAGAAGCAACATCATTATTTTCAATCTTACAAAATAGAGGTAGTAGCAAAACACAACCCATCAGGTACTTACAAACTGCACCCTCTCTAGTAGGTGAAATAGGACAATGGATTATACTCTTATAGGAATTTGACATCTTCAATGTCATTAAGAAAATGATCACAGGATGGTCGGTAGCTAAGTTTTAGCATACCAGCCCATCAAGGAAAAGAAAGAAGATTTTGAATTTCTAGATGAATAATTGGAGGCAATTTCCTAAAAAGGATGGAAAATGTTATTCGATGGGGCAGTCAACTAGAAAAGTGTAGGTGCAAGTGTACTAATCATCAGTCTAAAGGGTGAGCAGATGTTCCTAGCCAAAAAGTTAGAGTTTCAAGCAACTAACAATGTCATGGAGTACAAAGCATGTGTTTATAACCTTAAAATTCTATATCAGCTGAGAGCAAAGGTAGTTGATATGCATAGGGACTCGATGCTAGTCTTGCAACAAGTGAAGGGTAATTGGGAGATCAAAAATGAAAACTTAGGCAAGTATGTTAGGATACTTATAGAAATGTTTAAAGGGTTTAACCATTGCACTTTCCATCACATTTATAGAGAACAAAACCAAGTTACTGATGCCCTAGCCACCTTAACATCTGTATCAAACCTCACTAAAAAGGATTTACCAAAACCCATGTATTTCAGCAAACGGAGTTTCCCAGCCTACACCAATATAGTTAACACTATTACTAAACAAACAAATTTTGACCTATCCTAGTACCCTGACATCTAAACCTACCTAGAAACTAGACAATACCAAAACATGCATCTGAGAAAGATAAGAAGTCTCTTTAAAAACTATCTACTCAGTTCATCTCATTTCAAGGAATGATGTATAAAAGATAGTGGGATGGAATTCAGCTCAGATGTGTAGATGAATCAAAAGCCTAAAAAATACTCATAGAAGTACATGAAGGAGTTTGTGGTCTTTACATGAATAGGAGAAACCTTGCATAGAAGATTATGAGATTAGGTTATTACTGGATGACAATGGAGATGGATTGCTGTGACTTTGTCAAAAAGTGTCACAAATGTCAGATCTATGGAAACCTAAGTCACCTTTCACCTAATGACTTGACTATTTTGTCATCTCTTTGGCCATTTTCTCTATAGGCTATTAACATAATTAGGGAAATAATGCTATCAGCTGCTAAAGGACACATGTTATCGATTGATTACATCATGAAATGGGTTGAAGTTGAATTTTTCAATAAATTAGGGGCAAGGTAGATGGTAAAATTTATTGAAAGAAACATCATTTGTAGGCTTAGGTTACCACAGCAAGTCATCTTAGATAACGGGGTATAGTTTTAGGGTGAGACTAGATAACTTTTTTAGAAGTACAAGATCCAGCATCACTAATCTTCTCCATATTAACCTCAAGCTAATGGTGCAGTTGAAGTAGCCAACAAAAATGTCAAGAAAATTTTGCAAAAGATGACAATTACCTATAAAGATTAGGCAAACATGTTGCCATTTGCACTATAGGGATACATAACAACTGTCAACATGTCTACTCAATCCATGCCTTATTCACTAGTGTATAGGATAGAGGCAGTGCTGCCAATAGAGATTGAAGTATCATCATTTAAGGTAGTATTAGAGGAAATATACTAGAAGCAAAATGGGCTATTAATAGATATGAGCAGTTGGCTTTGGTGCATGAAAAATAACTTAAAGCCCTTCATCACGTGCAATTGTATCATAAGAGAATCACTAGAGCTTATAACAAAAAAGTTAAGCCCAGTCTTACTGAAGAAGGTAACTTGGTATTGAAACAAACTATACCTTTGTTGATAGATCTAAGAGGAAAATTCAAGCCCAATTATGAAGGCCCCATACTTAGTCAAGAATATACTTAAACATGGAGGTGTCAACATTTTAGATCTAAAAGGCAATGAGTTCTCAAAACCTATCAACATAGAGAAGCTGAAAAAGTACTTCTATTGAAGATAAAAAAAATGTTCGCTAAGTTGAAACTAAAATAGGATGGCTTAGGCAAAAGTTAAAACACCTAAATGAGGTGAAAACCTAACTAACAATTCACATAAAAATTAAAGGGATTCGAGAGAAAATGTCCAATCATGAAAACTTTCAGAGGCTAATTGGTAACAATAATATTATCAATGGGAAATTAATATATTTGCCAAAATTATATAGCTTAGTTTCAAATGTAATTAATGGCAAAAATACTTTAGTAATGATCATCAACATGCAAACATTAATTAAGTTGAGAGATGTCATATGAATGAGTAAACTCTAAACACATCTTCTCTTTTTAGATATAGAAGTATCATTTTCACATTTTCTCTTCAACATTGATGTCCTATTGTCTCTAGCTATATTCAGAATCCATTCTTTGTAATTATCATTTGTACCAACTCTACCAATTGCATAATTAGGCACCTTTCTTAAGATAGCATGTTGTCTCCACAAGTCATGAAAAGAGTACAAGAAATTGTGTGTCAGAAGTCCACCTTGAAATATAAAAGGTTCAGAAGGAACTCTTTGCAATAGGCCAAATTATTGCTGTATTTGAGAAGGAATATAGAATGTAGCATGTCTCAAGCCGATCAAAGGGACACAATTTGAATGATAAGGCCAGGAAAAATAAGTGATCTTTCACCGAGGACACCTCTATTGCACTTCAACAACAGTGCCAAGCCATACAACCCACTGGTTACAATTATTAAATCTCTTTTCAAGCTTTCTTTTACAATGATCATTCATAGCATATTTCATTGAAAGCCTTTTAGGATGAGGTATAAGTAATCCCAGTTTCTTTTGTAACCTAATATAAAAAAAATTCGTTAGGTTAGAAAATCCGTAAAGGACCACCAAAGCAAAAATTAGGCAAACTTGCTAGTGTGAAAATCCTCATAGGCACACTAGGCAAAAGTTAAAGATAAAATAAAAAAATATGAATAAAAACTAGAGGGAAAACTTACAAGGGCTCTCTTTGCATACCTGTAAAAGAAGTGGTCTCTCAACTACAAAGTCAATATCCCTTCTCCTTAAACCATCTAATCCTTAAATGGTTTCAACTAAAAAGACACTGAAAGGATTATAATTGGAGTATATTTTAGTCAAAAGTTGAAGGACCTTGAAATCACATAGCCTATCTTTAAAGGTGACTATCAACTAATTGCCAAGGATATATAGCAACATGCACTTTGCCCATTCTATGGAGTTGATAGGGAACTTGTGAGCAAAGTCTAAAATTGCTTGCAAAGAACTCGGCTAACAACTGAATTCACCTTTTGAGCAATAGAATTAGTAATGCCTAAAGTAAGGATAATATCTATAGGATAATATTCGTCAAAAAATGGAAAAGCAAGGGAATCATTTAAAGTAACTTGATAGTTCAAAATAGTAGCAAAATTTTTCCAAAGTCAGGGTAATTTCTTTGTGCTTGAAGATAAACACATGGAAGATGGGGTCTTAATATTGCATAGTGGCATTTAAAAAGTTTTGTTCAATCCTCACTTTTCATAAGAATCTAAGGGTAGAAAAGGGAGCATGGATGTTTGAAGTCTAAAAACCTTTTGATTCTAAAATTTTGGATAATTGTTGATTAAAGGTGAATGGCATGGTGAAGTATGGCATGAACAAAGAAGAATGGAGGTATTTATAGGCCCTAACCCTCACTATTCCTTTTCCTACTAAGACAAGGAATCCAAAACATGTGAGGAAGTCTATATAAACCTTAGAACATCTAGAGTCAATGTCATAGTCCACACGAACTAATTGAGCTAGGTTCGTAGTAGTGCTTGTTACCAATCAGGAAGAATGTCCACACCATATCTACATAGACCAAGAACTATCAACCTTTTCTAACCAAGTCTCACCATAAAAGGACATTAATTTTGGTGAATTGTTGTCATTTATTCAATTATGGCAAGTGTTTTGTCATCAGTTATCAAATATTTGTATATAAGGATACAAGATTGTATTTAAAATAAAAGATTATTGTACCAATGTTTATGTATACAAAACATTGGGCTTATTCACAAGAAAATTAATAATCAAGCTACCATATACTCTACTCTTTAGTATCATCCTTATCGTCAATATCCTTATCATCAGTCGAGAGCACAAGCTTTTTAGAAATACTCAAAGCTCTCAATTTCTTTCGAGTTGTGCAAAGAGCAGCAACTCTTCTTGAAAACTCACTCTACAAAATAATGAAGGATCAATGTATAACATACTTGTATACACATTTTGCATAAATTAACCATTGCAAGAAATCGCTTACACTAAGCGAGCGGTCCTCTCTATCGGAGCCCTCTTTGCCTATTCAAATAAAAAACAAAATTGTCAGATCAAACCAAAATAACATAATGAGCAGTAGAAATTAAAAAGTACCATACCAATGTGGTATTCTCTAGCTCACTGGCCAATTGTCCTAAATGCGAATGTGAGCAAAGGATAACTCTTTTTCCATGCCATATCACATATAGCTCAACTCTGGTATGTTAGTTAAAGTGCCCATGACTTTATCGCATGTAGCTCACCTTTGATATGTCAGTCAAAGTGCCCACGACTTTATCAGGCAATGATGATTGACCAACAAGTAGACTAAAAACTCCACCCTTAGCAATTTGAGCGAGAGAGCGTGAAAATTGAGAGCTAGGAGATCTAGAAATGGTTCTTGCCCTTTTTCTTCTTGAAGAAGTTCCAGCTTTAAAAGTAGTGGTAGCAGGCTACAACACAATACATAGTTAGAAGACATTTTTAAAAAAAAATAATAATGAGTAAAAGACCAAGCAATTTACCTGAGGAGGTAAATGTCTAGAGTTATAAAGAACCTAAGGCAGGAGGTGAGCAGATACCTAAGAAAGGTAACTCTCTCCATCATTCTCTACTAATGTGCTTCCTAGGATACCTACAGTTATGCCTCACACAAAGTCTAGATCATTAATGTATCTCCCAAATAACATCAAATCATGAGGACTTTGAGGGACATGTCATATATTAGGCCCTGTATGCCAGCCTATTATTCTCTCTCCCACAAACCATGAGTTGCCTCTAGAGTGGTTAACAACATTCTCTGAGAAGATAATTCTTGAGTAGAATGTAAAAAATCTAGCATCTCTTCAAGTAGGAAGATCCACCATGCCAAGTCAATCTATAAAGGTAAGTGTTAGTTATAATTACCTAAATTACTAATAATGAGTTTTCATGTGCTAAAAATACTTACATTAGACCAAGTCCTAGAACTATGTTATTAGTGATGATACATAAGAGAATATACATTCTAAGGTCTCAAAGGTGGTTAAACCCATCTATCTATCATTGGGTATCAATGAAGGATGTCTATCTTGCAAGGTCGAGGTAGTAAATGCAACTCATATGCCTAAACCTATAAAATCAAAGGCACAAGGTTAAAATTGTAAAAGACTATATAAAGCAAATAAAGAATCAAAATAAGTTACTTACCAGAACACCTAACATGAAGCCCTGTATAAATCAATGGCTTTTCTTAGTGTAAATAGCCATGTCTAGGCTTGAAAAAACTTAGCCAAGAGAGGAATAGCACCAGTTCTAAGAGCCAATTTTCTCAACTTACTCTAAGATAGGAACGAAGCTCTAACTCACATTGCCATTGGCATTGGCAAATAATGTTATA
>CANXYI011609982.1:0-15499 GCA_948208565.1 Hura crepitans
TTTAGCTTAAGAAATAAGTATAGTGTGTGGGATTAGGGGATAAGGGAGTACTTATTTTGAATCCCTATCGTATCCACTTCAACTTACACTTTTCCTCATTGCCTTTGTCTACACTAGCTTTGATCCCCTTTTGCTTGCAATTCTTTACTTTGTTTGGCAATAACTAGGTCTATATCTACCTTCATTAGCTTCTAATTGAAATTCCAAAATTCCCATAGCAATTAGTGTGTCAAACCATTCTAAAATTGTATTAGTCTTTTCGCGTTAATTCTATCCCTTCTTGCTATCAAATTACAACTGAGTTCTTGGCTTATTTTATGAACATTATTCCATCTTTTTTCTAGTGCACATTTTATTTTTTGCCATAGCTAACAACTTAGCAACCTCACTACCTCTATCACCTATCTTTTACTCATCTATTATTTTACTTCAAATCTCTTAATCTATCACAATACTCAACTCTTTAATAGGTTGTTCCATAACTAATTGACTTAAGCATTAGTGTTAAACCTATATAGCCACTATTCTAGTCCTACCTATCAATCTTCTATTTGTTCACTCATACATCTAGTCATGACATGTTGCATTTTCATTTACAAAATTTTAGGCCCTAAATGACTCACTTTAAGTAACACATAAAGGGGAAAGTACAAGCTCATACTTGGTATGGCATTTAAATTGAATTCTATAGGATATGTTTCTTGTCCACTATTAATTTCCTACTCAACTATACTTCCTACAATCTACTACTATTGTAGGCAAAAAAATTGCAAAAACTGCTATAGATTTTGCTCTGTTCAAGGCCACTTTACCCTATTCTGGTTGTTCTTCAAAATCTTATTGTTACACATTGTAAAATATAATAACTCACATTAGAAATTTTCCCTTCTTTTCACTCGCTTCTACTATCATAGTAGTGGTATCCACCATTCACATGCAATGGTCACCTCACGACACCATCATGCCTAATAATTGTGATACTATGTGTAGCTACAAAAGCTACCCTCTCCCTCTCTTTATCTTGCATAGCACAATAGCTACTTTGCGGTAGCTACTATTATAGCACTTACTATAGTAAATAATAGCTACTGCTATTGCTCTCTATCATGCAAGTAGCACACTATCCTATTGTAATAGCAAGACTGCTCTAATGTTGCAATACCAATAGCAGCTACTATCTTCCATGCCTTGTGTTCCCTTATCAATTTTATTTATTCCTAAAACCATTATCCCCTCTCATCTCTCTTTCTCTACATTTAATCAACACCTTTAAGAATTAGGGAGAAGCTTGACTTACCTCTTGGGTATCGCTTGGTGCCACAATAAATGGTGGCTGAAATTTTATCAATGCCCTATAGCAAGTGCAGTCAATTTCCATAACCAATATAATTAATTTCCACTAATTGAAATTCCTTTTGCTGCTTTCTATCTTGGTCCCCTCCATTTCACCATTTCTACCCCTTTTTTCTTCTTCCTTTTCTTCTTTACGTTTGTATCTTTCTTCCTTTCCTTTTTCCCTTTTTAATTAATTCATACTACCACTATAAATTTTAAAGAGTTGCCGACTCTTTAACTTGGTTGTCCTATTTTTTTTTAGCTTCTTGTAATTGGAATTAATTATTTTTTTTATTATTTTTATAATTACATAATTCGACTCTCGTTTATCCATATAATTACCAATCTCTAAATCATTCTATAGAAAACTCATTAATTTAATCAATTAGTCCCAGTATTATTTCCCTAATTATGCTAATAAAAATCTTCTTAATTTAATTCGAGCACTCTCCGTTAATCTCTTTTGGTCTGAGCTTACAGATTAATTGACCATGCTCAGAGTATTTCGGGTGTGACAATTCTCCCCCACTTAATTTATTTCATTTGCAAAATAAGGATACATACCTGGAAAAGAATAGCGAGGGTATTACTAACTTAAGGATGTTCCATTTCCTTGCGACCTTTATTATTGATACTCATGTCACAACACTTAGATAAGGAATATTTTGCTTCCTATGCTTCTTACATTCTATTATGATACCTTCTTATAGATTTCTATGCCAACCCTTTATATTTCTCATTAAATAGTGTATACCTTATACTCTATATTACTAAAGGATTTGTATGGTTCTTATTAGAATCTAGGAATAAATCTTATTGTATATCTCTACTAACTTCTCTAGAGAAAATTAACTCTAGTTTACTATAATCATGTTAACATATTCTATTAATTCACCCATGCTTAAACTGCATCCTCTGTCGAGGGGTATGAAGTGACCTCATCACTTATATTTCTAATGGCTTAGCCTCACTTTTAAGTAAGGTCTTAAACTAATCTAAACAATCCAAAGGTATCTAAGGGTTGGGGTTACTTCTTTAGGAACTATTTCACTTGCCTATATACCCTTTCCAGTTCCCTAATCACCATTATCATATCTTTAAGCCTGATATTTCCTAATATCTCTTATATCTATTTCATAGGAGCAGTTATATTCTATTTGCATTACTACTTTTTTGTTAACTCTAAAATTTTTAAACACTGGGGTTTGTTGCAATGATTTCTATGTCTATTTGTTTCACCACCTTAGCTTTTATCTCTTTCTTTCACTTGGGTCTGGCCTATAACAACTAATAACTATAGGTTCCTTGCCTAAGCATTCAATACTTGGTTGAACAAAAAGAGTTTAACTTAAATTCTATTATTATTTTTATGTCTTTTACCACTCTCAACTTTACTTTTGACTAACTAATTATACCAATAACTCCTAGGACACTATAATGAGAAGAATCCACTATAGTTGTAAGGTTTGGAATTAACAATCTTTCCCTGCTCAAGGTATTTCCTAGAATAAGAACCTTTTTCAGGTGTTAGTCAATTAGGTAATCACAATTTCTCAATGATTTCACCTACCTATACTACTTTGATTTCCATTCTTTTTGTGTGAACACATGCTTCTACCTCTTAAAGTTATCATAATTCCAACATTTTCGTGTTTAGGTAGCACCTATCCTTTCTAGTGCAACTACTAAGGTTACTTTCAATGGATTCTAATTGAGTCCTAGATAACACCATTCTATGTCTCAAAAAAAACCCTATTATGCCAAAGAAGTCATCCCTTTTATCCTGAAATTATACTTCTTATCCAGGCATACCATCTCTTTTTATCAAGGTTCGCAGCACCACTCTTAGATGTCTACCATCCTCCTCTTCAACTTCAAATAATTTGACATGTCATTGGTAGACATTATCACCCTTAATAAGTGCTCATTGTTAACATACACCACGCACTTTAACTATCACTGAAATACTTCACAACTATTCAAATACCACCATACTTCCACTATTCCACTCTACTCCTATACTTTCACAGTTATCTATTAAGGGTGCACACATTATTACTAAAAATAAGAATGATAGAGGAGGTGATATCAATAATGATATGACTCTTACTATGAATTCGAATATCTCAGTAAAATATTAATGAAAATCTCATGTTTTAAGCCTAACCATAAATATGCTATTAAAGGTAGTTTTAGGGAAGGGACATAATTTCCTTCTCCGCTCATACTCATAACACTACTAGGAATCTAAAATGTGTTTAATGGCACCTTTCTATGCCTATCTAATGCCTTTAACTAGACAAACACAAGCATTAAGATTTAAACATACTTTTATACAGAACTAGCATGTATAGATGCTTTAAGTTTAGAACCGCAAAACCTAGCTTTAATACCATAACTAGGATAGCCACCACTCAGGTACGACTAATTCTCTAAATAAGAGGGTATTATAAGTGAGCTTATAATTAAATCTAATGCTAACGATCCCTTTAAAAGGTTTTAAAATAAAGTTCTAGTTAAACTTATTTATTAACTTTATTACTCTATAGAATAATCTAGTTTAACTAAGAAAAGTTTAAGACTAAATTGTAGCAGCATAACAGTTATTTGGATGCCCTACCAAAAAATTTTCAAGTGGAAAGCACTTATATAAATAGTATAATCATTAAAATCAATCCTCAAATCATCACCTAACTATAGCAGCATCAATCAACTACATCAATAATTTAATATCACATCTATAAGTCTATCAGCCTTATGACAACTCAAGGACACAACTAAAGACTCTCCCATGAAGGGAGATGTCAAATAGGGTTAATTTTGTTTAGTTTTGCACATGTCAACCTATAGTCCTACAACTATCATAATTGAACTCATACACCTCTATGTGTCCCGAGTCAGGTGACTTTCATGATACATCAAATCTATGAATTAAAACACATTTAAACCCACACTACTTACATATGCCTGAAATTATATTACTTATATATATATACATCCCTAGTTAAATATAATATGTACATGCCATTTTAACATATAGATACTTTAAGTAAAAGAAAAAACTATATTTACAACTAATTCTGATAGATTGGGATCTTAATGCTTGTTTTAGAGCTTTAAGTACAACTGACGATTTGCTTAATGTCATCATACCTTTATAACCTATGTGAGGCAAAACCAATGTGCTAAGCAAAATATGCTCAGTTGTACTCTAGTATATCCAAGTCTCATATCTTAATAGATCAATTAAAACTAGGTTAATCTATTTAGAAAGAAGAAAAGAAAGTTGTGCTATTGATGCCACTTATTATATGCATGAGAACTAGATTTTAAGCTAGCATGTGGATCTTACCATGTCCCATATGCAACATGGTTACCTATATTCCACTTACCATGTCATGCATGTGTGATAGCTGTGCATGTTTAATTTGCTAAGCCTACAATTGAAGCATATAAGTTAGGTATGATAATAATGAAATGCATTCTAGAAATGTTATAACTATACTTTACATTAAATTATGACATGTTCACATTACTGGTTAGATATTAGTTTATTTGCTGTACAAATCAACTTATAAGAAATATTATTTATTTATGCCTTATCCCATTATAGTCTATTTACATATTCACATACAATTTAGAATAAACTTATTAATTTTCATTAAGGATTTGGTTTATTGAAGCTCTGTAGAGCCATAGATAACACCTTTATAGAATGACCTTAAGGTAGGGTAAATAGGACTGATAAAACTATAAGCTGATAAATGGTGACAAAGAGGGTTTTCCAATTACCCTATACCACTATAAGTTGATAAATATTAGTGGCCTTGGCCACTATTACTATAAATAGCTCATGTGGCATAAATGCCGAGCTATATGCTATTGCAGATTTGCATAATACTCCCTCTCTAGCATGCCAAAGCTACCCTAACTTGGATTCTGAAGAGTTAACCCCTAGCTCTAGGTCATGAGTTTTACACTGCTAAATTTAAATTTATTAAGAAATATATATAGTGTCCTAACCTTATTATTTTACAAATTTACAATTTGCTAAATTTATTGCATTATTGTCTAATATTGGCTTTATAATTGATAGCACTGATGTGTTTAAAGAATCATTTACTTTATTGACTATTATTAAGTAGCTGAAGCTAATCCTTAATGTTTATATAGATTGGATTAGCTGAGAGATTTAAATTGCTATATATGATCATGTGAGGAATCATAATACAACATATATGCTACTTTTATAATCATAATGCAACTTACATGCTATTTTTGCAATCATGTTATGACATACGTACTGATTCTATAAATCATAAGGCTTCCTAAATGTTGGTTCTATGAATAATAATGCAACTTACATGTAGTTTCTATAAATCATGGTCATTACTATTACTAGTAAACTATTTAAGTTATCACCTTAGCATGGCAATTCACTTGTGTTCAAAGGCACTAGTCTAAGAACACTATTATATTGTTTAAAGCATGCATTGTAATTTGAATATGATCTACTTTTTACATGTGATTACACATGTAATAAATATTATATTTGTATCATATCTACTAAGGTTCCTCCGCTAAATACAATTAAAGGAACTTCCCACTTGTATATGTTAAACACACATCCTTATGTCATACCGTGTCTAAAGTTTGTGTGTTTCAACATGTGCCTTACTCTTTCATGATTAATTGTTATTAATATTTTACTTATGCAAAGTCATCTAAATGTATATGAGGTATAATTTATAATACTAGATACATAAGTCACTTGAATACATAAAATATGCTCACTACTAACACATGTTTTAGTGAGGTATTTGGACTTAGCTGTTTAATAATATTAAGTTACTTTGCATTCGATGTGAATTAACTTATTGTGACTATTACATAATAGAGTTAGGTTTAAAATTATTCTTTAGATCTTGTTGCATTCTTGTTATGCTCATACTCTACTTGGTGTCCCTTTAGAGATGTTAGGTTGTGAGAAGTGTGGTTTACACAGTACTTTATCACTCCTATGGTTGATAATGTCGATTAGCTCCTAACATAGGAGATTCTTTCTTGAGAAAAATCTCTTAGTCTTTAAAATTTTAATCATTCCTACATATCTTTGGGTTCTTAATTACATTTTATACTTTACTCCTTTGTTCCCCTATCCTAGTTCTATTTATTCTCTATTAACCTTCAATGAGCTTTTAAGGTAACCATAATACCTATTATGCTATCCATATCCCTAAATGAGCTTCAGTTATTTATGCAACTAGCTTATTATTTTGTTTGTAATTTGGTCATGACATACTACTCATGTATAAAACCCTACTTAGTGCTATATTGCGAAGACCTATAAGATGTCAAGCTGATAAATACCATTGTAAATGTAAGAGCACATTCCATCAAACTTAACCAAAACTATTTAGCTTAGGAAATAAATAAAGTTTGAGAGATTAGGGGATAAGGGAGTACTTACTTTGAATCCCCATCATATCAACTTTAGCTTACACTTTTCCCCATTGCCTTTGTCTACACCTAGATTTGATCCCCTTTTACTTGTGATTCCTTACTTTGTTAGGCAATAATAGGGTCTGTATCTACCTCCATTGGCTTCTAACTAAAATACCAAAATTTCAATAGCAATTAGTGTGTTAAACTATTTTAAAATAGAAACAGTCTTTCTTGTTAATTCTAATCCCATTCTGCTATCAAATTACAACTAAGTTCTTAACTTATTTTAGGAATATTATTCCATCTTCTTTCTAATGCACAATCTATTTTTTGCCATAGTAAACAACTTGGCAACCTTATTACCTCCATCAGCTATCTTTTACTCATTTATTATTTCACTTTAAATCCCTTATTCTATCACAATACTTGACTCTTTAGTGGGTTGTTCCATAACTGATTGACTTAAGCATTCGTGTTAAATTTATGTAGTCAATGTTCTAGTCCTACCTACAATTCTTCCATCTATTCACACTTACATCTAGTCATGACTTGTTATATTTTCATTTACAAAATTTTAGGCCTCAAATGACTCACTTTGAATAATGCAAGAAAGGGAAGTACATGCTTCTACCTGGTATGGCATTTTAATTGAATTATATGGGATAGGCTTGTTATCCATTACTAATTTTCTGCTCTATTGTACCTTCTACAATTTGCTACTATTATAGGTAGAAAAATTGTAGCAACTGCTGTAGATTTTGCTCCTTTTAAGGCCACTCTACCCCACTCTAGTTGTTCTTTGAAATTTTATTGTTACATACTACGAAATACAGCAATGCACATTAGAAATCTTCCATTCTTTTGCTCTCTTCTGCTATCAAAATAGCAGCATCCACTATCTACACTTAACGGTCACCTCATAGCACCATTGTGCCCAATAATTACACTACTATGTGTAGCTACAAAAATTGCCTTCCACCTTTCTTCATCTTGCATAATGTAATAGCTGCTATTGCAGCACTCACTTCTGCAGATAATAGTTATTACTACTATGCTCTATCACATGAGCAGTGCGCTATCATGCTATTGCAGTAGCAAGACTGCTCTAATGCTGTAATACTAGTAGTAGCTCCTATCTTCCATGCCTTACATCCCTTTATCAATTCTATTTAGTCCTAAAACCATTATCCCCCCCCCCCATCTCTCTCTCTATATTTGATCAACACATTTAAGAATTAGGGAGAAGCTTGACTTAGCTCTTAGGTATCACCTACTACCACCGTAAATAGTGGATAAAATTTAACCGATGCCCTACAGTAGGTGCAGTCAATTTCCATAGCCAACATAATCAATTTCCTATAATTTAAATTGCTTCTACTGCTTTTTACCTTGGTCCCCTCTATTCCACCATTTTTTCCCCTTTTTTCTTCTTCCTTTTCTTTTCTTCATATATGTCTTTCTTCTTTTCCTTTTTCTCATTTTAATTAATTCATACTGCCACCATAAATTGTAGAGAGTTGCCAACTCTTTAAGTCAGTTGTCTTATATTTTTATTTTATCTTCTTTTAATTGGAATTAATTATTATATTTATGATTTTCATAACTACATAATTTGGCTCTCATTTATCCATATAATTACCAATCCCTAAATCATTCTATAAAAAATCCTTAATTTAATTAATTAGTTCTAGTATTACTTCCCTAATTATGCTAATAAAAATCTTATTAAATTAATTTTGCTACTCTTCGTTAATCCCTCTTGAACTAAGCTTACTGACTGATTGACTAGGCTCAAAGTATTATGTATGTGACATTGTTGACCGGTTAACCTATCCATCTCTAGGTTGTTACTCATATGGGCTATTCTTATTTTTCCTTAATTTCCACATCATTATTTAGACTAAATAATTTATTTTGATGCAAACATCATATCCATTTAATAATGCCGAGAATATTATCTTGTTTTCCTTATTTTGGCATTCAAGCACCATTAGTCACGTGCCTTAATTATTTATACATGCCTTGCATTTCCATATTATTCTTTTATGCATATTTTAGTGTTAGAATATTCATTTCTCCTTTGTGTGCAAATGTTATCAATTATACATTACTTTTTAAGTATATTCATTTACGAAAGCAAGTAGACCCTTTTGACCACTAACCTTATTCACACACTTGCATACCAAGTAAAATTCTAAGTCTTATTTTCATCATACAATCACTTGCTCTCAAAATGCTATTAATTTCATAATCACATTTAACTCATATGATACACAAGAACAAGCCTTTCATGCATATAAACTATGCATACAACTTTGGCAACTCATACATGTAAATATCATACATATAACACCATCTTATTATTCACATATTTATAACAACTAATAGGTCATCAATCATGTTTATTTATATACATTTCATGACCTATAACTTTATACTAGCCAAATAACCTTTCAGCCACAAGTCATATCCATAGACTCATAACTTTATTTAATACAATGTCATATTAATCCATTCTATCTTATAATTATACATTTATAGTCCATCATTAGGTATCATTATATAGTAATTTACACATATTCATGACAATACACATAATTCTACACATAAACACCTTTTGGCCTTAAGCCACTCACACATACCCATGTGAATACTTTATTCAACACCATACTACTTAATTTATATTTCATAATTCTATCTCCATATCCTATTAATTAACAACATTATGATATGGTTTCACATATTCATCACTATATACACATTCACATGCCGAAGGCTATTCGGCCAACTCATCTTTTCCCACTTAAATGTCAATTATTCTTCATACATTATACATTAATACTTCATACATGCCCATAATCATAATTTATATGTCAATTTCACTTTTGCCATGAAATTTACCCACTTCCTCACACACAAAGCCATTTGGTCATATATGCACATACAATTATAACATTATTTTCTTCCATCATATTCATTCATTCCTAATTTTTTACATCCTATAATCATATATATATATAAAATTTAATTCTCCATTTACATATCAATTACTCATTTATACTTATATATACACAATTACATATATTATGTATAAATTGAAGCATGCCATAAATGTAATAATTAAGTCAATTACACATACCTAGCAAGCTCGAGATACCCTACAAAGCTTGAGTAAACTTTCACTCTGCCCTTATCATAACCCTGTTCCATTTTGGTAACTATCCATTATAGATTCAATTTTAGAAAAACCATATAAAATCATACGTTACCCAAAAATTATAAATGACCATATTTTTCTACTCTTGGGCACCCACAAATTAAGGGAAAATATCAATTTTCATAAATTCTTACCCGAATAAAAAATAGGCACTATTCACCTATTCAATTTTTGGCGATTTCTTCTAATTTTCCTTCAGTAGCTCTCTTAATTATGCACCTAAAGATCATAAGAAAGGTGTCTAAGAATTTAAATGTGGGAATTATGCCTTAAAATGGAGGATTGTTGGAAAAAAAGGAGAAAATTCACCCTTCTTCATCGTCGAGTAGAGAGTGAGAGATGTGAGAGAGTGTTTTTTGATATTTGACTTAAATGTCAAAGATTTTTACCTTTATATAGTTTTTGAAAATTTTTTTTGTATTAATTAATTTTTCTCTCTCATTTTAACTCACTTTTCCTCTCATTTAACTTCTCAAAATTAATTTAATTATGTCTCCACATACTCTAAAAATTGAAGCTCTGAAATCAAAATAAGCCAAATTAAAATGTCAATTTTACACATCCCAAAATTTAAAGAAAATACTTCCCAAACTCTAAAAATTTTGATTCCAGTGTGAATAGACTCATTGGAATTTTTGACTATTAAGTTATATATGTTTTAGAATTTTTTGAGCAAATTTGAAAATAATTTATGGTTCAACTTTGCCTCCTTCACTATTTGTAAAACACTGTCATAAAAATTTTCTTAGCATTTTTAACTAATAAAATAACTTTTAATTGATTTCAAACTTTACCCAACATTATTTTATGACTAATATTTTCATCTAGTAACTTCAGTGCATCTCGATTCTTAGGAAAACTATTCATCTCGAGAAAATACTATTCGTAAAAATTAAGACTTTCTAGTCTTTATAATGTACCAGAAGCAAAAGGAATTAAGACAAGGATTCTACATGAGGCATATAATGCTCCTTATGACATACACCTTTGGAGCATAAAAATGTATCTTGATTTGAAGCCATATTATTAGTGGCCTAGAATGAAGCAAGATGTAATTGATTATGTAGCCCGATGCATTACATGTCAGTAGGTAAAAGTTGAACATCAAATTCCTTCTAGATTGGTTCACCTTATAGCAATTCTAGAATGAAAGTGGGAGAAGGTCACTATGGATTTTTTGAGGGTTTGCCTATGACCAAAAGTAAGTGTGATGTTGTATAGGTGATTGTAAATAGGTTAACCAAGAGGGCCTATTTTATTCTAGTCAAAATGGATTATTCCTTAGAGAAGCTGGCGCAATTGTACATACAAGAGATTATGAGACTATATAGAGTGCCACTTACCATTATATCTAATCGAGACCCTAGGTTCACTTCTAGATTCTAGAGGAAACCATAGAAAGCTTTGGGTACCCACCTCACCTTCAGTATAGCCTTTCACCTATAAAAAGATAGGCAATCTAAGCGATTCATACAAATATTAGAAGATATGCTACGGAGTTGTGTCGTCATGTTTAAAGAAAGCTGGGACCAGTATTTGCCTTTGGCTAAATTTACCTATAATAACAATTATCAAGCTAGTCTAGGCATGGCTCTATATGAGGCATTATATGGCAAAAAGTGTAGAATTCCACTTTGTTAGAGTTAGGTGGGTGAGAATAAGCTTATGTGACCTGACTTAACTGGGGATATAAAGGAGAAAGTCAATATTATCAAGGAAAGGTTAAAGGCTACTATAAACTAATAGAAATCATATGCTGACTTGAGATAGAAGAACATTGAGTATAAAGTTGATGGGAAAGTGTTCCCTAAAGTATTACCATAGAAGAAGATGCTTCGGTTTGGTAAAAAGGGCAACCTGAGCTTGAGATTCATCGATCCATAGGAGATTATAGAATGTGTAGGACCAATAGCTTATCGATTAACCTTGCCACCATAATTGCAATAGATTCATGATGTGTTCCTTGCCACCATAATTGCAACAGATTCATGATGTGTTTCATGTATCAATGCTGAGATAATATAAATCTAACCCTTCTCATATGATAACTATGGAAGAAATCTAGGTGTAGCTAAATTTAAACTATGAAAAAAAAACCAATATAGATACTAGCCAAAGAAGTCAAGGAGCTAAGGAATAAGTCTGTACTGCTAGTAAAAGTGCTATGGAGGCACCACAAAATAGAAGAGGCGACCTAGGAGAGTGAAGAGTAGATGAAAGCTCTGTATCCTTACTTGTTTTCACTACGTAAATTTCAAGGATGAAATTTCTTAAAAGGGGAAGGATTGTAATACTCGAGAACTGTCGTTTCATAAATAGTACTATTCGAGGCATGAATAGTATTTTTCAAGCACTCAAGACACAATGAGGTGACTGAGGGGGAGTAATAGTCCTAAAACTAAAATGGGCAAAATAATTATGAAAATGAAATAATTAGCACATTTCACTAAAACTAATAAAATTTTTCATGTCGAAAACTAGTGAATAATGACTTAAATTTGCATCGAACTAAGAAATGGTTAAGATTTGCCCAATCTAACCCAAAAATAGCATGACCTAAAGGTCAAAAATTACAATGAGTCTAATGGTGGTGAAACTAGAATTTTCTAAAGTTGTTTAGTATTTTAACTAAATTTCCTAAATAGCAAGTGAACAATTATCATGTTTGCATTGGCTTTTGGACCTGATATTTTAGAGGTCTCTTAATTGAGTCTTTTAGGAATTTTTGGCACTACAAGAATGAATTTTGGAGGCCTTAAACATTAAATTTGAATTTTTGAATCTTACAACTTAAATATGATTATTGTGGACTGTTAGATTGCCATATGGCTCAATTATGGCTGTCCATGAGCATAATATAAGTAGTGGCACATGTGTGAAAGCCCTTTTTCCTCCCCTCCTCTCTACCTTGAGCCGATGCCATTCTCAAGCCCTCCTTTTCCTTTTTCTTTTTTTTATTTTCCCAATAAATTTAAGTGATTTCTAAAAAATAAACCCCCATATCTTAGCCTCCTCGATTTCTTTAACATGAATATACTGATAGAAATCCAAGAAACTGCTTGTTTAGAGATATTAGGTCACTTGGTGAATAGTGCATTTTTTTAGTGTAATGTTTCTTTAGCCTACTTCCTGATGTAAAATGCAATGCTTAAATGAGTTATACTATGGAAGGAATAATGATGAATCATATTTTGAATGACCTAAAGTGCTACTTAAATGGAATGTATGCATATGACCTAGTGTTTGGTAAAATGAATAATAAAAGGGAAAATGAAATAGTAAAGACTAAATGATGAATTTAATAGAAGATTAGAGCTGGCCTATATTACCTAGATCACTTAATGGATAGGTTGACCAGTCAACTAAGGAGTTAGTAGCTACTATTGGCTTTGGTCCATATGGATCACTATATGATTATAAGGAATGGCAGGTGTAGCCACTGAGATTCTGGATGGGAACCTTACACACTTAGGGTATTTGGAGGTCCATATAGGCTGATCCCTTCTACCCGTGTTGCTTTGGAAATTGGGATGTCCACACAGGGTGATCCCTACTATCCACTAATATTGGGATATTAGGAGGTCCACCAAGGTTGATCCCTATTATCCCATTATTGGGAGGTCTAGGAGGACTGATCCCTACCATTCTAGTATTGGAAGGTTCCTGTGAACTAATTCCTACTATTGGATGTATATAGGTAGGTACTACTACCAAGGTCCATATTGTGGGCTACTGCATAGGTATGGATCCCATTGTCCAGCATTAAAAGAGTTGTCTTTCAAGTATGGGCCATAAAAGTAAAATCAACATAGCACTCTAATATGTAACTATATAATTATAAAATGGGATACGCTAAGTCAAAACATGGGTAACTCACTTAATTATAACTTAAAACATGGTAACCTAGATTCAATGAGATAACCAAGTGGGTAAATATAAAATTAATGATATAAATTGATGGTTGGATAGTTACATGTACATGATACACTTGTGTGATGCATAAGTAAATGTGAATATCATACAATGCATGTTTCATTAAATTCACCATTGAGTGTATACTCAGCATATCAATTTCCCGATGCCAGGTAGTAGATAGTGGATCTTTAATCTAGCCTCGACGAGTAGTGTAGCAGTTAGTCTTCCTTTTTGGGTATATTTTTGGTTTCTTTTTGCAATCAATATTATATAAGGGCATTATGTATATAGGGGGTATGGGCCTAGTTATGTGCAATTACCATATAGTTGATTGTAACCATTAATACAGGTTTTATCCTAGACATTATTAGGATGGATGGTTTATATATTGCATGCCTGATCTTGAAATTATGATGATGACTTGATGGTGTTGGAGGACTAAAAGGGTCCAAGATGATGATATATAAGTGTGAATTGTTATAGAAGTCTTCTTTGCGGATTTAAATTTTCTTGTTTTCACTCAAACATCCGTTATGCTGCCAGGTTTATATTGAGATATGACCCAAAACTAGTTAATTAAGGTAAACCTACATACATGATAATAAGAATCAATAGATGTGATTAAGGAAAAGTTTTAAGAAGATAATGAGATGGTATCATGATATCTCTTATTTGGGTCCGGTGGTGGATGGGGTAAGGGGTGTCACATCTTAGGAAATTTCATACTCTAAATTTCCCTTATACGCTTTCCTTTTTAACCTTTCATAAGGGTTACAATTACTATACTTTTCTTTGTTCAAGCTTCTTTATAACTCTTCTCTACCTTCTAATCTATTCTTAACTATCATGACCTTTATTCCAAAGGTTACACTTATATAAACATACCCTATCACTTTCCCTTTTAATCAAGGTAATATGCATGTATATATGCTTTAGTTATAATTATGCATTTGTAGTATTGTATGTTATTGATAATAATGCAAAATGATCATCCATATTTTATGATGATGGCCAAATGTAATCATGCATAACCTAACCCATGAAACCCCTTACCTGATCTTATTGATGGACTTGAATAAAGAGCAACGAACATACTGATATCCGAACTTACTTTTTTAAAAATCAAAATAAATTAAAACCTTTTTAAAATCATTTAATTGTATAGACTTTTGAAAGCTTGCTTAAATAAATTTCATAATTTTAAAATAGTTTTGAGAATCCTCATGTTGTGAATTTAGCAGTATAACAGCTGTATCAGGACACTATCACAAAATGAATTATAACATACAGGTTTAAAACATCATATTTTATAATTCTCAAACGCATCTCAACCTCATATTGGTCCTTCTGACCATCTAGATCATCATCACAAATTCAATAACATCTAATAGGAAGAGATAACATACAAACATAAACTAAAGTTAGAACTTGTTTTAACAATTTACCAAAAAAAAAAGACAATTACAACCCAAATTAAGCCCAATCCCTCTTATGCCACATATAAGTGCCATTATGTAATTACATCACATAATATACACATAGAAGAACAAAATACTAAAAGTATTCTTCTCTTGACCTATTATTGAT
>CANXYI011610030.1:0-10043 GCA_948208565.1 Hura crepitans
TGTAACCACTTAAGTGAGGTGGGTTGGATGCTTTGGATTGGGCCAAATGGCCACTAAATGATTTAAATGCATTTTATGTCTATTTTTGCTTCAGAAATTCACAAAATATTCTATGAGTCTCCAAAAATTCCCATTTTAGTTTTAAAAATCCTAAATTAGTAGGACTAGGGCCTACATAAAATTTCAAGTCAAAATTCAATCATTAACTTTTTGGCACAATTCACATGCTAAAATAAAATATTCAGAAAAAATATCTATTAACCTCAAAAAATTATAATTCCTCCTCCATCATACTCAGGTGGAATTTTTGAGGTCAAGATGTCGTATTTTCGAGACCATCTAAGTACATCCCGAGGTTGTCTTAGCCTAACCTCATTTTACCTCCTCATCCACTAGTTCTTAACCTAAAATGATTTATTGGTTTCGCTAAATTTTTTAATTCATTTGTTTTTTCTATTTTTAGGCCCGTCAAAGTTTTATAACTAATACGCTAGTCATCGAACTCAAAATGATGGCCCGCACTGTGGGGAACATCACTAGAAATTACTATTCATAAGACCTTGACTATCGGGCGTTACACCACAATGATCAATTTATTCATCATACATCATAAACACATATCTAGCCTCTTAAACACCTCTCGGCCAACTAAAAGTTTGACATTATTTTTATTTCATTTCGTCAATACCATACAATATCATTCCCTTAAACCATATAGTAAAAGTCTTCATTGAAACTACCTATCCAAGCTAATTCATGGGCTTAATCCATCCCTAAAACAAAAGAGAAGCTACTGAAATTAAAGGGCATGCAGTGAATACTTAAATTCACTTACCTCATACTGAAGGAAAGGATGATTCCACACTTCAAGCTTTTTAAAACCACACTTCTAGCTTGCCACGGTACACTTCTCCTCCTTTCCTCAAGCTTCTCTTTCCCTCAATTCACCTCAAAAGCCATTAAAATCCATCCCCATAGATGTTAACCACCTTACGCATCTAATTCCAACAAGAAAATTCAAGAGAAAACCTAAGAAAACACAAAAAACTCCCCTTAACCTGCTTGCTAGAATGACCCCTGACCAACAAACTTTGAGGATTTTTAATTTATTGTTGAAGATTATTTTTTCTATGATTCCTTTTCTCTCAATTCCCTAACATCCATGAATGAATTTAGGTGAGCATAATTTCAAGAAATGGTTTAAGGATGGTGGTAATAATGGGGAGATAATCTAAAGGTGGCATCAATTTTTTGCTGGCAACAAGGGAAAGAAATTCTTTTTGTTTAAGTGGAAAAGTGCACTTGTCAATCACTTTTGCCACTTGGCATGGGCCTTAAGCCTAATGGCCAAGTGTGGGTGGGTCCTATAGCCACTCGAACCATCCGGAAATGGCTTGATTTTTTGGCAAACGTCAAAAATTCACCAAAATTCACATGGACCTCAAAAATTACACCATTTATTTTAGAATTCATATTTTAATCCCCTCTATATGCTTGTAAATCTTTGTAGCCAAATCCCATCGATGGGATAATTTTTAGATTACTTAGACTTGCATGCCAACCATGAAAATTATGAGAGTTTGCAAATGACCTTAGAATTAAAAAATTCTTTCACCAATGGACTCAGTGGAATTTTTTAGCTTCAGGGTTCAATAGTTTCAAGCCTGTCTAGGAACATCCTGGGTCATTCCCGATCTGAAAATCTTTTATTGCATCGATAGGTAGCTTATAATCTAAAATGAATTTTTGGTTTTGTTAAATTTTTAAATTTTGCCTTTTTCATCAATTCAAAGCCCCTTAAAGTTTCATGACTAGTGTTGCTACCTCGATTTATGTGCAAGTGACTTGACACCCTAAGCACACTTTTTCAGACCTTGTGGCACTGTTCATAGAGCCTAGGAACACGAGCACTACAGTTCTTCTCCTCTTAAGAAAATTTCATCCTCAAAATTACTTAGAGCAAATAAGTGAGGATATTGAGCTTTGATCTGTTCTTTTGGCTCCCTAGTAG
Organism: Hura crepitans; assembly: GCA_948208565.1. Lineage (NCBI taxonomy): Eukaryota > Viridiplantae > Streptophyta > Magnoliopsida > Malpighiales > Euphorbiaceae > Hura > Hura crepitans. Next base: position 2,012 of record CANXYI011610030.1, read on the forward strand.
CTTTTCTATATTATGGTATCTTCATAGCACTTTAGCTAATAGTATGGACTTATTCTATAGTTACTTTGTTTCACGAGCCAAAATCTGGATTGTTCCTCTTCATAACTCAAATCAAGTTATACTTCACTATTTGCCATCGGAATCACATGTGACAGATCTGATCTATACCTCTTGAGAATAGAAACATGGAAAACATCATGTATCTATTGTAGCTCAGGTGGTATTGCCAGCCTATATGCTCGAGGTCTAACCCTTTCTATAATCTCATAAGGTTCGACAAATCTAGGACTCAGTTTTCCCTTTTTCTTGAACCTCGGCATATTTTTCCATAGAGAAACCATTAGAAATACTTTTTCACCCGCTTTATACTCAATATCTCTCTGCTTTAGGTCGGTATATGATTTTTGTCTATCTATAGATGCTTTTAGCCTTTCTTTGATTATCTTCCCTTTTCTTTAGCATCTCTGATTAAATCCACACTAGAAATCTTACCTTCTCTAACTTCACTCCAGATTAAGAGAGTTCTACATCATTTACCATACACTGCTTTATATAGGGCCATCTGTAAGCTAGACTGGTAACTATTATTATAGGAAAATTTTGCCAGAGACAAGTATTGATCCCAGTTACCCTTAAGTTCAATGGCACATCCTTATAACATATCCTCAAGTATCTATATCACCCTCTTTAACTGTCCGTCAGTTTAAGGATGAAAAGCTATGCTATAGGCTAGTTTAGTGCCTAAAGCTCCTTACAACTTCTTCTAAAATCTAAAAGTGAAGCAAGGATCTCTATAAGAAATGATGGTTACTGGCACACCATATAACCTGACTATCTCATCCATATATAGTCTAGCCAGCATCTCTAAGGAATAATCCATTTTGATCCAGATAAAGTGAGCTATTTCTATCAATCTGTCAATAATCACCCATGCATCATCACATTTACCTCTTGTCAAAGGTAAACCCATCACAAAATCCATGGCCACCTTTTCCCATTTCCACTCTAGTATTGCTATAGGATGCAACAATCCAAAAGGAACCTGATGTTTAGCTCTCACCTATTGGCATGTTAAACACTTTGCAACATACTCTACCACATCATTTTTCATACTAGGCCACCAATAATGAGACTTCAAGTCTAAGTACATTTTTATGCTCCCAAGATGCATAGAATGAGAAGCTTCAGGTGCCTTCTTTAGTATGTGTAACCTCAGGTCATCTATACTAGGTACACATAACCTGTTATGATAATACAGATACCCATCTTATATTAACTCAGACCTTGTGGCCTTCCCTTTTTTAGCTTTACTTGCTAATTGTTCATCTTTCATTCGATTTTCTTTAATCTACTGTCTAAAATTGGGCTTCACCTATAACTCAACCAATATAGCATCTTCTAAAATGTACTGTAACCTATCATTCATAGCTTTCATTGTCATCATAAACTTCCTGCTTAATGCATCTACCACCATATTTGCTTTCCTTAGGTGTTAATCAATCAGGCAGTCATAGTCCTTTATCAGTTCTAACCACCTCCTCTATCTCAAGTTTAGTTCTTTCTTAGTAAGGAGGTATTTTTAGACTGTTATGATATGTATATAAGTAACATTTCTCTCCATATAGATAGTGCCTCCATATTTTCAAAGCAAAAATAATATCAGCTATCTCTAAATCATGAGTAAGATAATTCCTCTCATGTGGCTTCAACTGTCTTAAAGCATAAGCTACTACCTTCCTATCCTACATTAGCACACATCCTAAGCTATTTAATGAGGTATCATTATACACCATAAAATCCTTACCTTGTTCAGGTTGAATCAGGATAAGAGCTTCTATTAAAATCTTTTCCAGTTGCTCAAAACTAGCTTCACACTTATCATTCCATACAAAATTTCACATTCTTTTTAACAAGTCTAGTCAAAGGAGTGACAATGATAGAGAAGCCTTATACAAATCTCTTGTAATACCCAACTAACCCTAGAAAAACTTCTCACTTCAATTACATTCCTATGTGGTTCCCATTGTAGCACTACCTTTACTTTACTAGGGTTAACTCTAATTCCTTCAATTGAAACTATATACCCTAGAAAAGCAACTTCACTCAGCTAAAACTTACACTTATTGAGCTTGGCATACAACTATTTCTCTCTTAAGGTCTATAACATAACCCCGAGATGCTGTTCACATTCTTCTTGGGTTCCAGAATAAACTAGAATATCATCTATGAATAGCACCATAAACTTATCTAGATAAGGCTAAAAAACTCTATTTGTGAGATCCATAAAAGTTGTAGGTGTATTGGTGAGCCCAAATGGCATCACCTAGAACTCATAGTTCCTATATCGGGTTTTAAAGGCAGTTTTAGGAATATCAATTTCCTTAATTCTTAGCTGATGGTATCCAAATCTCATATCAATTTTTGAGAATATACTTGCACCTCTCAACTGATCAAAGAGATCATTTATCCTAGGCAATGGATACTTATTCTTCATAATTATCCTATTTTGTTGCTTGTAATCAATATATTATCTGAGCGACCTATCTTTCTTCTTTACAAATAGCACAGGTGCTCCTTAGGGAGATACACTGGGTCGATAAAACCTTTGTCTAATAAGTCTTGTAGTCGTACCTTCCGTTCTTTTAATTCAACAAGTGCCATTCGATATGGAGCAATAGATATTGGGGTTATACTAGGATATACCTCAATTTCAAAATCCAGTTCCCTCTGAGGTGGTAAGCTTAGTAGCTTATTAGGGAATACATTAAAAAACTCAAAAATAATTGGAATATATGCCAAATCAGAGTTAGAAATATTCAGGTTAATAGCATAGGCCAAATATGCCTCACACCCCTTTCTAAAGGAGTTTTTGTGCTTTAACAACAGAGATAAGATTTTTCAGAAGACTTCTCTCACCATCCACTATCACTGTCTATCCCTCTTAGTTTGGAGGGTCAACTTCTTATGTCTATAGTCAATCATGGCTTGATGCTTACTTAGCCAATCCATTCCTAGGATCACATCAAACTCATTGAAAGGTAAATCAATCAAATTAGTAGAAAATCTATACCTATAAGTCGCCAGAGGGTATTGCCTATACACCTTATTCACAAAATCACACACTACTCTATAGGATTACTAACTCTGATATCTACATTAATATGTTTAGGCTCTAACCCCCTATTCTACTCTTGTGTAATACATACATATGAATGTGTTGAACTAGGGTCTATCAAAGCAAAAATTAGAACATCAAACAAATAAAAAGTACCAGTTATGACATATAGTGCTGTAGCCTCTTCTCTAGCTCTCACAGCATACTGCCTGGCTAGAGCACGAGCCTTAAATCTAGTACCCTAGCTAGCATTAGGCTGCTATCCTTTATTCCACCTCTAACTCCTGTTCTAAGGTGCAACATTAGATACCTATGTCTGAGCACCCTTTACCTACCTCTAAGGACACTCTTTTCTGTAGTGGTCTCTAGCACTATAATGGAAACACTCTCCTCTTCTACCTACTTTGCACTACCCCTAACGCCTCTTTTAACAAGTGGTACAAGTGGGAGTTCTATTCTTGTTACCTCTTGTACTAGGAGCACTATCAACCTGAGGAGGCAATTAAGGTCTACCTATAGAAGCTTATCTAAACGTCTAGGTCTATGCTTATCTTTGCCCTTAATACTCTATCTTATACAGGGACATAAGCTGAGATTGTGTCCTTGACTAACCCTCTCTCCTTTTTTTACCATCCTCTGACACCGCACTAGACTATCGCACAGTGAACTGCCTCTTTCTCCGGAAGAAATCCCTCTTTTCTTGTATCATTTCTTCCATTTCATATGTAGCTAGTACTAGCACTGCAAAATCTCTCTCTCTGGGGTTTACTATCTCATCCTTAGCTCTATATTTAGTCTAATTAAGAATCTTTTACATTTCTCTTCATCATTGGGAATAAACTCTTTAGCATATTTTAGGAGTCTAGTAAAATCCTTTTCATATTCTGACATTATTCTCCTTCCTTACTTTAGATCTAGGAATTCTTATCTCCTCTTATCCTTGTAGGAGTCAGGTATGTTTTTCTTCTTGAACATCATAAGGAAAAATTCTTAAGTCAGCTCTGCAGGTGCTTTCCTTCTCTTGATGGCATTCCATTAGTTATAAGCTTTCTTTTTGTAGAAGATAAGTGGCACACTGTAGATTCCCTACTTCAATATAGTTCAACTGCTCCCCTCTAAATGTCCTGTCTAGCCAATATTCAGCCCTAGCAGTAATAACCTCTTTCGTCCCTAAGAAATCAATAGCTCCCATTTTCCTCAGCCTTACTAAAGAAGTCATTTGTGGAGGAGCTAGTGGTGGAGGTGGTACTAAAGCTAGAGAAAGTAGAGGTAAAGCAGCAGCAGTAAAGTATGTCATAGTAGATATACTATCTATTGTAACAAAGTAGGGGATGCTTCTGCCTACTATTAACCAGGCACCTGTGGTTGCTATATAACATCACTGGGTTTAGGTACTGATGCATTGCCTACCCTCTATATAGTAGTAGATGCAAAACTTGCCACTTCCTTAGCCCCTCCTTCGGGTACCTGATTACCCATATTGTAGCACCCTCTACCCAGTCCGTACACCAAACCCGAATAGAGAGTGCCACTACATACTGATATTTAATTCCGTATACTTGTAAAACCCATTTAATTAAAAACTTTTTATAAATAAATAATAAACCGATTTCTTAACTTATATAGTTGTAAAAACATTAAAAATCTTTTAGCATGCATATCGAGATTGGGGTTATCATGTCAAAAATTTGGTAGCATAACGACTGTACCAGGATACTTTCCCAAATTTTTACCTGCTTAAAAGCACTTCTAAAACATCAATAAACTCATCTTTAACTCTAACAGGTCCTTTTGACCCTTCAATCACAACAAAAACACAATGAGCCTTAGGCTCTCCACAATTAACAAATTCACATGCATTATCATTAATCAACATGCAAACATGTGAGAAGTAGAAAAACAAAGTCAATAGTTAAAATATTTGAGTACAAAAACTCTATTGCAAAATGCAAATCAGACCCAATCCCTTCAGGATCACAAGAGCACACTAACTATTGAACAATACATTTACATCACAACTGCTATTACAAAAAGTACAAAAATACCCATGCAAGGGTTATGTTCATATCTCCTGCTATGTAGAAGCTTTAGCTCTAATCTGCTACCCTATTACCTATGTATCAAATACAGGTAATGCGCTAAGCTTTCACTTAGTGGTGTAATCACTTTAACTAGCTATAACAATTTAAGCATACATTTATGCAATATATGTCAAGTAAGATATATTAAACCATTTTTATGCACACAATATTATAACAACATAATTATGCAATTTGAACCCCTAATTACCTTTAATAACTTGAAAAGCACATTTTATCCATAATCACAGCCAAATTGTTATTAACATAAATAAAATCAACTATTATGCATGAAGTAGTCATACATAGGTCATAAATATACATATGCTTCATAAGACGTGGCAATGAGCATAACAACATGCATTTTTAAGCCATTAACATACCTATGTGGCATTATCGCATATTCGAGTTCCATGATCCTATGTGTATTAATCTATCCATATTATGAGTATAAAACTCCACATACATCATATAAATTAGTTAAAACCAAAATTATGCCAAAAACATAAATATCATGCATAATGCATCATTTAAAATGCACTTAACATTATTTTACTCTTAATCATGCTATAACCACAATTAACCTTTTTATTTTAATTACTTGTTTAATTTATCACCATACTAAAGAGACAACTATCCAAGGTTGGATAGCAGATAATGGGCTACCCGAAGGTGGTTAAATAGTGTACCTAAAGGCACTGGTATCTGTGGATACAAAATACATCAAATCGAAGGCTCATACACATGTAGTGCTAAATAGTGCCCAAAAGCCTGGTGCTCATCAACACAAAAATATGCATCATGACTTGAAGGCCTACTACCTAAAGGTAAACATTACAGTTACTAATCCTAGTTAATCGGTCAACCTATCCATTCTAGGTTGTCTAACTATATAGGCATCATTAAACGAGTCAATTATATCAATTTTTAGCCATTTTAACGCATAGCTTAATTATTGTCATCTCATGGATACACGCATCCCAATAGCCATTTTGCATCTCAATCAGGCTTAAACATTCATGCTAAGCAACATGGGTTAACTAAAACATAACAGTACCAAGATAGGCTTACAAAAGCTCAAAACACCAAATGGTTATATTGCCTAGGTGTAAAAGCTAGAAAACTCATTAGGAATCATAAACACACATCTTTTTCATTATTTCATTATTAACATGCATAATAATGTCAAATGTATCATGGTTGTGCATAACTATCACATTTTGCTTAACATGTCATTTTATACACATTTTTGGCATCTAGCATTATACATGCAATATATGCCCATGTACGCATCAATAAATCATACGACATGCAAATTGGCATTCAGCTTTCATCACACATGCACACATATCATAGTCATCATGAACACACATTTTGAATCGCATTTTAGCATCAAACATGATATCCAAGTAATTTACATAAATAATGTCATATAATAATATTATAGAGTCATATAACCACATAAGCAAACAAAGCATCATTCTAGAACCATTTGGCCCCTATACACCCACCATGCATTGCATTTTATGTCATGTAATAACAAACATTAATGTTATACACATAAATGCACCTTAGTCACATACAACTTCACTATATGTCAAAATTCACATAATGCCATTTACCCCTTAATTACTTCTTAAAAGTTCATCATAAATGTATGACATGTTCTAGCCATCACATTTTATATATACAACATCAAATAATCACATTTTAATTAACCATAAAATTTATTAGGCATTAATGCAACAAATGACAATTTTTACTATTATGTAACTATATGGCATATTAAAATTCAATCATTTAATCCCAAGTTAATGTGATTACACATATTAAACTCAATTGTATAGGATGCTCAAAATCTGTCTAGGCCTTCTTCTTACCTTAGGAGGCTCAGGTCGATGCCTCGCCTACGAATACAAAAGGGTTCAAACTTGAAAAAATAATATAAAATAATAAAAAAGTTTAAAAAATATTTTAAGCCTACATATACACTATACGACACCCTAGGAACTTATGAAAAATATCAAACTAAAAAAAAGTACCCTGGAGTTAAGTGGTCACCATTCACCTTAGGAATCTTCTCGATTTTTCTCTCAAAATACTCCGTTGTACACGGTGATTTTGGTGTCTATGAAATTATCTTAGGATGCTCTTCATTTTGAGTATAATTTTTTTGGATGGGTCCCTTCATGGAGGAAGAAATCAAAAGGAGATGGGAGAGAGAGTGATGGACAATTTTTGTTGTGGAGGAGAAGGTGGAGGTGCGGTTTGGTGTGTAATAGAAGGAAATTATAATTTCCCTTTTTATACTTTTCCATAAATAATTTATCCTTCCTTTAAAAAATTATAGCTGATAGGAATGTTAAATTTCCTCCATTCCTATCCCCTAAATTCCATAAATACAAACCCTAAATCCTCCCAAAATCTTGAGCCCAAATTACGACAAAACCTAAAAAATTAATACATTTTATGTCCCAAAAATTTATTAAAAATACTTCTTGATCTTAAAAAATTTTGATTCCAAAGCCAATGGACTACTCATAATATTTAAGTATCAAGTTGTAACATTTTTAGATTATTTTGAGCAACTTTTTATATTATTTATGGTTCAGCTTTGCCTACAGTACTATTTATAAAAACACTACCGTAAAATCTTATTTTGCATTTTTAACCATCCGAATGACTTTGGATTGGCTTCAAACTTTGCCCAAAATTCTCTAATAATTAATACTACCCATTGATATGTTTAGGGTGACTTGAGTTTCATAAAGCACTATTCACCCTGGGAAGTACTATTCATGAGAGTCGGGATTTTTGGGTCATTACATTTCTTCCCCTC
>CANXYI011610389.1:0-12105 GCA_948208565.1 Hura crepitans
AAACGGATGTTTCCTCTCAGAAAATGGCCTGTTTTGGTGATCAAATGGCCGTTTTCTTTGGGAAAACGCCATTTTGATTTTTTTGATTTTTTTAAGGAAAATTTTGAATCTTCGATTTGGACGTAAAAAACTCCTTTTATTAGGATTTTTATCCTTTTCTTCATTATTAGGCAAACCTAACATGGGAGCCCCAGAGACCAAGTGTCTATAGTTGCCCCTAACTTTGATAAGGCAACTATAGAGTGTGTGAGGAGACCCAAAATTCAAAAAGGAAAGAGACATGTACCTTGTAGGGTGATCTTTTTGTAAGAATCGCCATGACTAGAGTTAATGAGGTTTGGGCAGTGCTGGAGACATTACACTCATAGTTGATTTTGTTCAGGTAGTGCTGTAAGACTTTGCACTTGAACTTAAGCAGTGCTGTGAGATGTTATACTCGAAGATAATTTGGTTCATGCAACGCTGTGAGACATTGCACCTGAACTCGGGCAGTGCTATGAGACGTTACATCCAAAGATAATTTGGTTCAGGCAGTGCTGTGAGATATTGCACCTAAACTTGAGCAGTGCTATAAGACGTTGCACCTGAAGATAATTTAGTTTAGGCAGTGCTGTAAGACATTGCACTTGAACTCGAGCAGTGCTGTGAGACATTGCACCTAAAGATAATTTGGTTCAAGTAGTGCTATGAGACATTGCATTTGAACTCGAGTAGTGCTGTGAGACGTTTCACCCAAAGATAATTTAGTTCAGGCAATGTTATGGGACATTGCACCTAAACTTGAGTAGTGTTATGAGATGTTATACCCAAAGATAATTTGGTTCAGGCAGTGTTATTGGACATTACACCTAAACTCGGGTAGTGCTATGAGACATTGCACCCGAAGATTTCTTAAAAGGATTTGTTCTTAATGAGTTGCCATCTTTGTTGCCTATAACGAGCAGATAGTATTATTTTGACACATTTGTGAGGTTGCCTAGAAAATTTTAGATTACCCCTTATATAGAAAAAATAAAGTAAAACACATTTGTTCATTAGAGGTTATTTATAATATGGATGTATGCTGCGTGTGTAAGTGCATTTTTTTCTTTTGAATTTATGTCATGATTTTGAAAATTATAACTTTTTATGCTTTCTACTTGTTGTTCTTTCCCCCTTTTTTCTTATTATTATGTTTATATATCATTTATTATTTATCCTCTACTGCTTTGTTTTGTTTTTTGTCTCTCTTCTTCTCTCTCTGTTTTTTTTTCTTTTTTTTACATCTCTTTACTTTTTTCTTTTCCTTCATTTCTTTTTCTTATTTTATCTATCTCTTTATTTCGTTCTTTATTTATTATTCGTTATTATTATTTATTAGGTATTTTATTATTTTGTTGTTTTATTCATGTTTTGCCAAAAGAATAAAAGTAAGGAACAAAATAAATCAATTTTATAGATGAATATTTTTTTGAGTACAAAAATCTTTGTGTCCTAAACTAATATGTATAGGTAAATAAAATAAAATAAAATAAAACAAAGTGAGATAAAAAGGCTAAGGAGCTGGGAGTTATCTCTGGTCTCTCTGTATCCAAAGCTTTACCTCTATCGCCTCTAGCCTCTAGGCAGTCCGATGCTCAGAATCCTTAAACCTCATGATCAGGTTGGTATGGGTGCACTAGAATTGTTCCATCATCCAAATTTTTAGGCCTTGGAAAAGAGACTCGAGTGATGGTGGAGGCAGTACTGAAGAAGATGGACCAGCCTCATCGGTCCATTGCCTTTAGGCTAGCCTCTCGGCAATCAAGTCTATCTCTAAAAGTCCTTCAAGATCCAGTGCAAACTAATTATCCCCTCTTAGCTATTCCCCTACCAACTGATCTAACTTAGCATATGTTAGTAGCTTGTAGCCTGCTGGTGCTCAGGGATCAGCCTTTACGATCTTAATAGCTATGCAGGTGTCTTGGTCGACCTATAGCTACTATTAAAGGGACTCATCAAAGTGCTGCTCCGGGATGCCTAGCCTAAGTAATATGGCGGTGACAACTCCTTCGACGATGATCTCTTTGCTCAGGGATCGGTTGGCATGGTGCAGATGCTGAAGGATAGTCTAGGTCGGGTTGAATCGGACATTGTGCTCTATGGCCCAGAGGCCATATAGCTTAGTCCGGTTCAACTGACTAGTGTTGCCTATACATTCGAGGTAGCTAAGAACCAAGACCCAGTGTAGGTAGCAGTGGACTGGGTCTTAGATGGTAGATGCCTTAGTCTAACTGGCATTATAGACAGTTCTAAGCTGACTAATAGCTGCCCAGTACTCGTTCAAGCTCTCGATTTGAGTGATGTTGGCCAAGTGTCTATATCGCTTCATCTCTTCATCAATGAGCGAACCCAGTACTAGCACATGCTCTGGTATCGGCTGGTGTCATGGATGGCTTTGTTGGCATGGTGGGATGGTTACACATGTATATTTATATGGTGCTTAGGTGAAAAATTATCAAAATGTATGAAAATGGTGAAAAAAAATTGAACCTTTTATTAGTAAAGCAAAAACGGCCATTTTGGCCTAGTGAAAATGACCATTTTGGGCAAGAAAAATGGCCATTTTCCCAATTGAAAATAGCCATTTTGAGGCTCAAAAATGGCCATTTTGGGTCAAGCCCAATACGCACATTTTTTGGCTTAAAACAACTATTTTTAACTAGAAAATGCCTTTTTTCACTTAAAAAAACACCCGTTTTCTAGCCAAAATGCCTATTTTTGTTCAAAATGCTCTTTTTTCATCTTTTTAGGCTATAAATACCCTAATACATGTATAGATCCTTGTGCCACTTGAGTTTTTTCCTCATTTTTGCAACAATGACTGATGAATTCCTCAAAAAACTTTATAAAATTCTTGATCTCCCTTCTACATGGGAAACTTCCACCTTAGCTTCCTATAATAGGCTAAAATTTCTCTAAAGGGTGTATCTTGATCAAACTTTTCTCAAGGCAATGACTCGATTTTGGGACTCACGATTCCATGTCTTTCGATTGTCTCATCAAGAGTTGTGCCCCCTGTTCGAGAAATTTGCTGTAATTTTGGGTGCGTTTCATTCCTTTAACACACTACCTTGCTATCTGACCTGTGTTCCTCGATACTCATATGAAGGTATTAACACACTGGGCATATTACCATCCTTGGCTACCAAGTGTGTCTAAGGAGAGGACTAGTCTCTTTAAGTGCATTGTTGGACTATGCTAAAAGTTACATAGACATTCCATCCCTCCGAGCGAGCATATACTTATTCATATTCTTCTCTAAATATTTGACAATTTTAACTGAAGACCACTTTAGAGGCTATTTATTATTCAATGTGATCAATGATTTGAAGAAAGGGCTGAATCCTTTTCCTCTAATCTTGGCTAAAACAATTCTTAGTTTGGACTCTGTGCAGTTTAGAGAAGCTGAATTTTTTCATAGGAGCCCGCTTCTACTTTAGGTTTTCTTTTAGAATAGACCACCCTAGGAAGGGGTTTTTGCCCTATTCTCTAGTTTGCCTTTTGCCTAGGAAGCCCTTGTAGGTTTTCATTCCTACTAGACTTTTTAAGGATATACTGCCCTTATAGGTTTTCACCCTACCCTTTGCTTGACTTTTGCTTAGGACACCTTTTGTAGGTTTTCATTGCTAACAGTATTTTTTTAGGTCTAGCTAAAAGAAAAGATTCACCTATTAGATGATCCTCTGCCTCATGTCCTTAGATCTTATAGCTTAAAGCATTTGCTATCTCGAGCCGTTATGCAACATTTCATAGATGTTAAGTGATGGGTTTCATGGTTGAGTGCTCTAATAGACGAGGCTATAAGTTTTAGGAACCCTTGGATTTTGCTTGCTGTACGTATGATGCAGTAGTTTGTCAGGCTGTGTTCCTGTAGCCGGCCTTCATAAGGTTACCTTTTGTATCCCTGAATGTTACATGAGGCAATTTGGTAACCTAAGGGATTGTAACCTCCCCGTTGTCTTTCAGAGGATGAGATATATCTATCACTTTCACTTCTAGTTATCATAAGCTATAGAGGTGGTTACCCCTGAAGGCAAACATCACACCCAGGGTTGTTTGCAACTTTTGGACTTTAGATGCATATAAAGAATGGGTAACAGGCCTTTCTCAAGACAACCGAGCCTACTGGTTGAGGATGAGTGGCGAAAGTAGTAGCAAGAGGCAAAGGACTTAAAGGAAAGAAATAAAAATAAACTTTTCTACTTTTATTTTGTACTTCTTTGTTACATTTAACATTATACTCCTTTTAGTTTATAAAATGCTCAATCGTGCTTATTAAAATGGTCCTATCTAACATCATATTGGCATTTTATGCTAATCACAATAGGATATTAATGCAACAACACATTTCCTCGTTTAATTAAGAGAGTTCTCAATCACATCTTAAACTCATGTCGTCAATCAGCCCTCGCGGGTTTTCTTGATTGACTATTTTCTCTCAACCCCTAATTGTTGCATAGGATGTCTTTTTTTAGATTTCACCCTATCGGGGTGCCCACTTTTAGCAAGGCCACCGTTTGTCAATTTTTGACCCGCATGGCTATTATTTCTCTTTTTTTTCTCTTTTATTTGTCTTTAGCCATAGAACCTTTTCATCGTGTCCATATTTATAGGTTCCCTTAATTTGTTTCCAACACAATCTGTAAGGATCACAACACCCTTTAGTAACATTTGATTGAGGATGAATGGCCCTTCCCAATTTGTTTTGAATTTCCCTCTTAGGTTAGGTAGTCCTAGTATCATTTGTTTAAGGACTAGCTCTCCTTCTTTCAGTTTATGATCCTTCACCCTTTTACCGAAGGCGCGTGCCATCCTTTTCTAGTAAATTTGATTGTGATAATTGGCTCTTAATCACTTCTCATCTAGCAAATTCAACTGTTGCAATCTTTGTTTGACCCAGGCAGTCTTGAGAATCTCAACTCTATTACCATTCTCAATGACTGAAGCTCGATCTCTATCGGAAGCACTGCATCTATCTAGTACACTAAGGAGAATGGAGTAGCACCTATTAAAGTTTGAATCATAGTTCTATATCCCCAAAGAGTAAAAAGAAGCTTATCAACCCAGTCTTTGTAAGTCACAACTATCTTGGCCAAAATCCTTTTAATGTTCTTGTTTGCTACTTCAACTACTCCATTAGCTTGTGGCCTGTAGAAAGAGGATTTATGATGCTAAATCTTGTATTTCTATAAGAGAGCCTTTGTTTTCGCTTGAAATTGGCCACTGTTATCTGAAACTATATAATGTGGAACCCCATATCTATAGATTAAACTCCTTTCTATGAATCTAGCCATCTCTCTTACCTCCAGCTTCTTAAAAGATTCTACTTCGACCCATTTCGAGAAATAATTGATTGCCACTACAACAAAGTGACACCTATTTAAAGCTGTCAAATGCATTTCTCTTACTATGTCTATCTCCCATGAAGCAAATGTCTAAGGAGACGATAAGCTGTGAAGTTTTGATATTGGCATGTGTTTAAAATCTCCATACTACTGGCATTTGTGGCATCCTTGCATGTATTTCAAGCAATCATGGTTTATAGTAAGTCGAAAGAATCCTGAGTGCATGATCTTTTTAGCTAACTCTAAACCATTCATATGTGTACCACATAACCCCATATGTATCTCCTCAATGACTTTTTTTGCCTTCTGTTCCTCTAAGCAATGAAGCTAAAGACCATTTACTTGCCTTTTGTATAAGACCCTGTCTATATTAATGAATTGAGTTGACAATTTTTTATCCATGTTCGTGGCTTCTTCAAGGAAGTTTCCATTTTTTAAGTAATTTTGGATGTCATAAAACCATAGCTTGTCTTTTTCTTGCTCTATTTTTGTTATCTGTTCTATCTCATAACAAGGCCTTTCAAAACTAGAAATGATCACCAATTTCATGATTATCCCTTTTAGATTATCCCACATGGAAACCAAGGTAGCTAATGCATTTGCTAGTTGATTCCCATCTCTCGAAACATGACGGAAGGTACACATTTCAAATCATCCACTAATTGACCTTATGTATTTTAGGTAAGGTATCAATCTTTCTTCACAGATGGTTTACTCTTTATTGGTTTGATAAACTAATAATAATGATGAATCCTTAAACACCTCAACTATTTTTGCACAAGAGCTAATAATGCTTCAAGTGTGAATATGTTGGCTTCATATTCTGCCATGTTATTTATCGCTTGGTATCTAAGCTTTTTAGCTAACAGTAGCTTTTCTCCTTCAGGGGTTACTAAAATCACTCTTACTCCTACCCCTTCACTGTTTACTGCTTCATCAAAGGATATCTACCATCTTTATACTATAATTGGGTTTAAGTTTTAATTTGGGAATTTGAACCCCAATTGCTTACCTTTTAATGAATGATTAGCCAAGAATTTAGTGATTGCTCGCCCTTTTATGGTCTTTCTTATTATGTACTGAATGTCAAATTCTTAAAGCAAAATAAGCCATTTACTCATTCTACCGACCAAAAATGTTACCATTTGAAGGTATCTTAACGGGTTGTGTTTAGACATGACCTATACAGTATACAATTGAAATAGCGTCTCAATTTCTTCGAGGCCCACATCATTGCTAGGTAAATCTTTTCCACTTCCACGTACTTGACCTCGTAAGGACGAAATTTCTTACTTAAGTAATAAATTGCAAATTCAATGAACATCTCATCTTCCTATGCTATCATAGCCCTCACTAAACTCTCTTCAATAGATAAATAGAGGATCAATAGCTTTTTGCACCTCAACAGTTGTAAAACTAGTGGATTTAGTAGATATTCCTTGATTGGGTCGAAAGCTTTCTAACAGTCATCATTCCACATAGTCGGTTGGTTCTTTTTGAAAAGTTTGAAAATAGGCTCACATATGGTAGTGAGCTTAGCTATAAACCTATTAATGTATTGTATTTTACCTAGAATTCTACTTATTTCTTTTTCTTTCTTTGGGACTGGCATTTCTTTGATTACTTTAACTTTATCAGGGTCCACCTCGATTCCTCTTTAACTCACAATATACCCTAAGATCTTTCCTGAAGTTATATTGAAGACACACTTTTTTGGATTCAAATGTAGATTGTATTTTCTAAGGCCTCAAAATGTCCTTCCCTTGTAGAGGATTTGATCATCATGTCATCGACATACACTTCCACCTCCTTATGAATCAGGTCATCGAGAATCTTTATGGCTATCCTCTGGTATATAGCCCCAGTGTTTTTCAAACCGAAAGCTATAACTCTATAAAAAATGTCCCCTATTCCGTGATAAAGGTAGTTTTTATCTTGTCTACTATTCTATTTAGAATCTAATTGTAACCGGTATACCCATCCATAAAACTGTACATTTTGCACATTGTTGCACTATCAATCAACACATCTATATAAGGCAATAAGAAGTCATCTTTTGGGTAGGCTTTATTCAGATCTCTCTAATCTATAGACATCTAGACCTTACCATCCTTCTTAGTGACTGGAACCATATTAGCTAACCACGTTGGATATTGTACTTCTTCTAAAAATTTGGTTTTGATTTGCCTGTGTACTTCTTCTTTTATCTTTTCTGCCCATTCTGGTCTTATTCTCCATTATTTCTACTTCACCGATTTTGCTTTCGAGTACATATAGATGGCATGTTCAGCTACTTCTCGATCCACCCCTGCCATGTCTTCTTAGGTCCAAGCATAGACTTTTTCATATTTTTTTAACATTCTCTCAAATTTGATCCTCTCTTCAGGAGTTACATTAGATGCAATGAAGATCTCTTTAGGATTTTCATCAGTATCGAGATTAAACGAGGTAGTATTGATTGAATTAATATCAAACATATTATGTGTGTCATGATTATTATTATACATGATGCAATTAGATAAGACATCACAAAAATAAGCAAAATTGTTCATATTATTAACAAAAGAAATAAGAGCATTGTCATTAAAAAGTTTAGGTACATATAAATTCTCAAAAGAACTTTCAAGAAGGCCTTCTTCTTTCATTTTCTTTTTTCCCTTATCCTGGAGCATTGTATCAGTTAGAATCTCTTCCTCAAGTCCGATTTCTAGCTTAGTTAGGTTGGTCATGATTTTCTCGTCTCAAAAATCTAAATGACTTTCACTTCATTCGTAGCCTAATCAAACACGTCACTAAAGATCTCAAATCCTGGCATAACTTATCCCTTGATGATAACTGGCTTGGACTATCCATAATAATTAACATTCCCTTCAGCCTAAATAAAAAATTTTTCTAACAAAGGGATACCTTTTCTCATTTTTCTCAGTTTTGATGCCTCTACAACATATCCTAATCCCTTTCAATCTTTTTTCCCTTAAGGCTAAATGGCTGAGATTAGACCTTCTGAAGCATGTCCTAATCTAGCTCTAGGTAGATAGTTCATCTTTTTTAGCATATTTATCACCTTAGGATTTTCCCCTTCCTCTGTAAAGATTTTAGTAATGTGCAAATCGTTAAAAGACTAATTAGCTATTTCGAGCATCAAAACTTGATTCTCCCTTGTAGCGCTTATTATTACTATCTCACCATCATGGGGGATCTTTCTCATCTGATGCAATGTTGATGAAACTCCTCCTAGCTTATGGAACCACGACCTTCCCAAAAGTAGAGAGAAATTCAGAGGAATATCGAGCACTACAAACTCCACCTCATCTACAATCACCCTTATTTTAACCTTAACCTTAAAAGTCCCATACACTTGTCTCTTCATGTTGTCATAAGGCATGATGGCAAGCTTAGACTAAGAGATCATTGAATTTTTAATCCCATATACTGCTATGGCCTTAAATAGGCACACATTGATCGACAACCCATCATCAAACATTACACATGTCGTGTACTTGCCGTTGACTTCCACTTTGATGTATAAAGGATAGTTGTGGTGACGCCTTTCAAGTGGTAAATCTATATCAGAGAAGCTGACCATTGTTTTCTCCTCTCCTTTTACCATTGACACTAGCTCAAATGGTGATATGGTTGTCGAAACTATTACAACACATAAAGCTTCGACTACTTTTTATCGATGAAAGGAGGATTGATGCAATAGATCCCAAATCAAAATTTATGCAGGAGTCTTCTTTAGTTATTTCATTATAGCATCCTCTTCATTCTCCACCACTAAGGGAATTGGCTCCCTCTCTACTTCAGGTACCACCTGACCACTTTAGGTCACTACTTTGGTTTCTGCTTCTTTAACCAATTTTTACTCTGAATCTGAATTTACCCATAAATCTTGAACTTGTTCTTCTAACTTGCTTTCATTGTCTGTAGCCCGTATATCTGTCATGTATACTGAACCTTGACTCATTTCTACCCTTCTTTTCACTACCAAATAATCATTCCCATATAAGTCCCGAAGCACATACCATTTTGATAGACCTGAATTGACCATATTAACTAGAGAAGGAACCCTTGAATATGCACATTTACCTTTTTATCTCTATTTTAGATCGAGTATTTATCTTGAATCGATTAAGCCTTGAATCTTATCCCTCAAAGTGTGGTAGTTATTTGTGTCATGGCCTATATGCTCATGATACTGACAGTGCAAATCTAATCTATGATAAGGCTGGCCTTCATTTCTAGAAGGTCTAAAAGGAAGAGGTTGGAGCTTTCCTTCTTTTTGAAACTGCTTCAGGCACTAAGATAATAGCTTACCCAAGTTTGAGTAATGCCTTACTATAGCGAATACTTAAGCAGTCTGACCAAAATTAGTTCCACTTGCATTCCTAAATCCATAAATCCTTCAGTTGCGAAATTCTCTTGAGCTCTTTTTCTGCTTATTGTTCTCCTCTTCTAGGTCTATAGCGATATCTTTCAATGATTCCCAATCCTTTAGCCCTTTGGCTTACAAGTTGTCTTTCAAGTACGGGTTAGCATTCTTAATGAACATGTGGATCTGGTCTGATGTTTTTGGCTTCTTCTTTATTTCTAAAACTCTAGATCTCTATCTCGACAAAGTACTCTACAAAGGCTTTATTGGATTTTTGCCTAACCAATTCGAGTTCTTTCATGGTAACCTCTATGTGAATGCTATAGTCATATTGGTTGATAAAAGTTTTTATGATGTTGCTCTAGTCTTCCTTCACTTTCTTTTCTAACCCATAATACCAATCAATCACTCTCCCTTGCAATGTCAAACTGAAATAAGCCACCTTTTATTTTGTTTTAAGCTCAGTGCCTCTCATGACTGTGGCGTATTGCTTAATATAAGCTCTTGAATCAAAAGTCCTATCAAACTTAGGTAATTCTAGCATCTTGAATTTGGAAGGTAAGATCTCCTTAGATTTTAAGATAAGCTCCTCAGGGTCTATTCCTTTACCTATGGAGATGAGTCTGGCCATTGCCTCTATTTTCTCTTCTAACTTCTTCATGGCAGCATCCTTAAACTTTTAAGGTGCAATCAAGTCTTTACAAGAGTCATACTCTAGATTGAATTATTCAACCTTTTTATCTTTTCCCCTAATAAATGTGGCTTGTTTCTCTATGCCAATTCCTTTAAAGGTAGTAGCAGTCTTTCCAGTAGGTGTGGCTGCTATGTTTTTAACATGTGGCGGTGACCTGATAGTAGGAATGACCTTAATGATTGCCCTTGAATCAATCATCCTCTTCTTAAAATCCTCAAATTCTTGATCTATCCTAGTTTAAAAAATTCAAAGCAGAAGAACTGCTTTCATTTTGCCCTCCCATGTCTGTTAGGTCATGAGTGGTAGAGGTGAATTCTTACCTAGCTATCCTTTCATCTATCCCTCGTACCCAAGCAGCTCGAGGATTTATGATGGCTATAAGACAAAGGTTTAGATATAATGGAATGAGAATGTGTGTGAATGCATGAAATGCTGATATATGCGGATGTGTACAACAATAATCACAAGCAAGAGCCTTCCAACCTTATTACTTCCCACACACGAGGTTTCATGCTCTTTCTTAGGAGGGCTTACCTATAGGACATCGAGGGCCCCAATAGGTTCAAATAATGAATGATAGGTAGTCAAACATTATTTCTCTCACATAAAAGAGTGCATGCAAAATATTTGGCCCATATACATTGGATATGTTCAATCAAGTCAAAATACAGAGCCTAGCCCATTCAGTTAGGAAAGGACTAGGGTCGATAGCATTTTGAGATGATTAAGTCATATTTCACATATATTAGCCCACATAGCATTAACGAAGGTACCTAGAGGAAATTACTATTGGTCATTATATGGGCTCATGGTTTAGTCGTGCCAATTATGGTCATCCAAGCATAGTCCCTCCACAACGGGTCTATCTCATCATGAGCATACAACTAATTGGTTCACCATTTCATATACCTTATAGGCAAGAGGCTTAGATTTGATGCCACCTCTAACAATCTTCTAATTTGAGTGAAATTGGGTTTATGCTTCGAAATGACATCAGGGTATAAAAAGGATGCCTAACTTATTCTAAGGCTCTAGCATGTAATGTAATTTTGACATGGAATAGCATCATAAATTCAAAATATAAAATTCTATATTAATTTAAGATACTTTCAGAGAATGGTCTCATGGTGTCCCTAATGGAGTCGCTACTGTTCATATCCCTTATGTTTTCCTTGGGCCGATCAAAGTGAAATAGCTGAAGACTTAACCTAAGCTTCACTTTTTGAGTCTCGAAATACAAGAAGGAAGCTATAAGAATCTAGGGCCACTCTGATTTGATTAGCCTAGAAAGAGTGAGTTGGGCACCACAAGGTAGGAGTCGCCACCCAACCCTAGTCGGGAAATACCTTGTAAGGCCAAAACTAGAGAAATTTGGAACCCTACTCTTATTTATACCCCAAATTAATATGAAAATTCAGCTTGAATTTATAATATTATTCCTTTTCTTAAGCAACATTTTACAATTAAAATAAATCACGTATTCACATGTGAGAATTTACAAAATAAATTTATAGAAAAAAAATAAGTGTTCGAAATTGAAATATCATACATGAAATCGGGCAGTTGATTATTTTGAGAACTTTAGTTCTCGTATGCCAATTTTGAAAAACTGATTTTGTTGTAGTGACTTTTACTAAAATCGAGTAATTAGTTTGAGAACTTTGGTTCTCGCG
>CANXYI011610496.1:0-11274 GCA_948208565.1 Hura crepitans
ACATGTATACATATACACATAATTAATGACTGTAGGAAAGAACTTACCATAAGAATGTAAGTCTCATTGACCATTGCCCTCATAAAGGCCTCCACTACCCATATAGTCCTTTCAATTAGAGCCTTTCTAACTTGTCAAAGTCTAAGCAAGAATGTTATACATGATGGAGTCAATAAATCAATAATGTCGAAAGGTTACAAAAGAAGTACCAAAGTAGTATTGGTCAACTTAAAAGGCACATGCCAACTATCTTCGATCCTGAGGCACACAAAAGTTAACTCCCCATCAGTAACATAATGCATGTAGCTTAGATAAGGCACATTAGTGAGAGTACCAACAACCTTGGTAGGCATTAATTGAGAGTAAATAGGTAGAGTTGAGGATTGACCTTGAGGACCGAATATAAGAGGGGTGAGAACTAAGGCCCCCTAGAGCTAGAAACCATCTTCATCATTTTCCTAAAGGAAATAGGCTAGGTCTCGACAGTAGAAGTAGAAGCCTATAAAAGAAAATGAAGTCAAGAACCACACTCAAAAAATCAAGAAAAAATAAGGAGTATATCTAAAGAGTAGGTCTTGAAGTGTAGGGCACCTAAAACAATAAATGAGCATATGCCCATAAAGGGTAGTCCTCTCTATTAGTCTCTATTAGAGTATCCCCAAGCATCCTAGAAATCATCCCCTACACAAACTCTAATTTATCAACGTACCTCCCAAATAGTATTGAGTTAGGAGGACTTTGAGGAACATGGCATGTATCAGGCCCTATGTGCCAGCTTAAAACCCTCTCTCGCAGAAACTAGGAGTAAGCCTTAAGGGTGGTAAACAATAACCTATAGGAGGACAACTATCAAATAGAGCACAAGAAATCAAGCTTCTCCTTTAAAAGGAAAACCAACATGCCAAATTAATCTGAAAGAGAGAGAAGTAATTATTAATTTAAGACCTAATAAACTAAGCCATTAATAGTGTATTTATATGTGTAAGATTACTCATATTAGATCAAGCTCAAGAATTGAGGTACTGTCGATGCTGTATCAAGAAAGATGCATTTTAAGGCCTTGAAGCTAGCCTAACCCATCTACCATCATAAAATATCATTAAGGAATATCCAACTTGCATGGTTGAGGCAATAAATAAAGCTCATATCCCTAACTTGTGAAAAATAAGGTGCAAAGTCATATTTGAGAAATCATAGAAAATGGAAAATAGATTAAGATAGATTACTTACTAGAACACTTAGTATGAAGCCTTACATAAACCGATGGATTTTCTTGGTATGAGAAGCCATGTCTAAGATTTTAAACATCTAGCTAAGCGAGGATTAACACTAATTCTAAGAGCAAATACCCTTGATATGCTTTAGGATAGGGAGAAAGCTTTAGCTTATATTTTCATTAGTATTAGCAAATAACATGGTGCCCAGTAAGTGTAAAATGAAGTAGTCAGTGTACTGATTAACCTCAAACTAACCTAATAGAGCTATATTTATCCACCTTTAATATAATTCAATGTAGTGGATACTCATAAAAAAGTCTTGAGGCTTGAACCCCACTAGATTCTTGACCTTTTAAAGCTAAAGTGAAGGATAGCGATGGTAAGCATCGAAAGTAATGGCCCTTTTAGTGTAAAGCACTCTAGTAATGAAAGCCTTATCAAAAAAGGTTATGGTCAGCTCCCCTAATGGCATGTGGAAAGTGTGAGTGGTATCCATCCACCTATTTAGTAGGGCCCAGAGAGTGTACAGATCACAATGGAAATGGCCTCCCATTAGGTGATCCATAAATGTCTGAAACCTAGTCAATCTCACCCAATCTTTTATCAAGACTGGTATGATGGAACACCACTATTAAGGTCTAGAAAAAGTGCCCCCACACTAGAGATGTGTTTGCGATAAAAAGGCAACACAAGTAAGCATACAATAAAAGAGAGAAATAAAACAACAATAACTTCCCTGAGACATGACCCAAGTCTATACGGACTAAGCCCACTAGAGGAAAAGTCTGCATAAACTTAGAAAAGACAAAGCTCAAATAAGAGTCTGTATGGACCATACGTGACCAAGATATGCTTGGACCTATATCAATACATATATAAAAAAACAATAAAATAGAAAACATAATACACAAAATGACATAATTAGGCTTAAAGTAGTCTATATAGACTTAACACCACACACATCAGGTCTACTCAGACCCAGATAAGCACAAATAGATGTTTGTATGGACCACCTATCATATCTCATGTAGAAAGTCACAAGACACTCCTTAAAAGTATCTAAAAATTTAACCTACAAGATAAGTCTGTATAAGCCTACAAAGCCCTAACCAATCTATGATTATGCAGACCTATTAAACTAGTGATAGTGCACAATAGAGAAACAAGAAAAGAAACATGGTAAAATGTACACTAGAATAATGAAGGAGAAACTAACTTATAGGTACACCTTAGAGCTTGCATGGTGGTCAAGGTTGGCCAAAACTAGTATTAGGTTGCCAAAATGAACTCCATTCATAATAACAGCATTTCTCTAATGGTTCACTGACATAAAGGGTAGGAAACCCTCAAGAAGGGGTATGGAAATGTCTATTGCTAAAGGAAAAGGTAGAGAAGCCATAGGGGATGGTAGGGCTAGCATTACCAAAGCTTCACTAATTATTGCCAAGTCATTAAAGAAGGAGGAAAAGCTTGAAGAGGTAATGGTTAGCTTTCTTTTTAAGGGAAACTGAGAGAAAATCACTTTAAAGCAAAAACCCAGAGAAGAAAAATAGAAATGGGAGAAGTGGGGAAGAAGCAGGGGAAGTTGATAGTTTTGAAATTGTCACTAAAGTCCCCATAAACCTAGTTAAGCATATCATCTCTTTGTCTATACAGACCAATGTTATAATATAATTCCCACAGACCTTGCATTTACATAAATCAGCCTCATAAACCTAATTTTTTGAATTACGTCTATATGGACCTACTGATGAGAAAATATGAACTAAGTCCGCATGGACTTAGTTTGTCTAGGGTGACCAAAAACATGACTTTAAAAAAGCCTAGGAATAATCAGGCCAATGTCTAAAAGGCAATAATTGACAAAAATGAACAAAAATTTTCATCCAAACATAAAATTACAAGTAAAATTGGTGTGTTTAAAAACTTTGTCGATCATTTTTTTTGTCAGTACACCTTTATACACTTTTCTAGTCAACTAGATTGATTTTGAGTTTACACTCCCTGGCATCATTAACTACTAGTTCAATCAATTAGTTTTATGATGTTTTTCAACTAATAAAATAAATTTAACCTTTATTAATTGAAAAATTAAGTCGATTGATCCATTTTCATTTAATTTTAAATTAATAAAATGGATTCAGCATATAATTTCAACTAAATTACATATGTCTTTGTCCATATATCCATTTTCTCTTTATTCAAAAAATTTTTGCATGATCAAAAGATGTTTTATTTAGCTAAAAACAAATTAGGTAAAAAATGGCCAACCTATTTATTTTTTTTCAAACAAATAAGTTTAGCCTTTTGTTTTGAATTTTTTCAAGTTTGTTGAATTATTTTTAGCAATTTTTTGATGGAATCACTAATAAATTCAATTCAAAAGCTATTCTATCATTAAAAGTTTAAAAAAGAAGTGATAAAGCAATGATGGAAAGGAATCAACCTTCAAATCCATCTAAACCACCAAGTATGGTTTAGTTGCCTTAAACATTAAATTATCCCTTTCATCCATTTTATCTATCAAATTAGCTTTAAAAATGATTCATTAAAGGTGTAACATTCTAATAAAGCTAAAGATTAGGTCATTATCTTAAGAAAATAGAGCCTGCTTGCCTTAGGCATTACCCTCACCTTCTTTAAGAAAAATACAAACAATAGCCCTTTAATATTTCTCCTTTGGATTTAGCTCCATGTTAATCCAAACATCATCATCATGTGTTCTCTTTTGTATTCAACTTCATGGTAATCTAACAATATTAGCATTAATCTAACATTATCACATTTTCTCCTTTAGATTTAGCTTCAAGTTAATCTATTACTATCATATATTTTCTTTGGTTTTAGCTTCACATCAATTTAACAACATTATCACATCATCTCCTTTAGATTTAGCTTCAAGTTAATCCAATGTTTCTATCACATATGCTTCTTTGGTTTCATATTTGAGTTAATCTAACAACATTATCCAAACATTTTTTTCTCCTTAAATTTAGCTTCCCACCAATTCGATGGCCACATAAGTTAATTGAACACTCAACACATCAGGCAAAATAGCTAAGTATCTCTTTTCTTACTTTTTGATGTGTTGTTTTAATTTTTGCCTTTTCATAGCACACACCAAAGTAGGGGCAACTGTAGATGCCATACCTTTTAAGCCTATAGTGATAACTAGAGACACACTTAAGTAATAAAGCAAAAAAACTAAACCCTTAGTTTATGTGGACTATCTTAGTACAAGTTTAATTGGGCTTGATGCTATGAGGTCTATACCAACCAATGTAAACCTAGCCTAGAATAGTAAAGGCCACAGCCTGTGGTCTACTAGGATAAGCCAAAGCCCATGTTCATACATACTAAAATAGACTTAACCTAGAACAATCCTAGGGCTTAAGGACTACTAAGGTACACCTAAGCCCTAGGTCTATATGAACCTAGCAACCCCGACTATGGTTCGTATGGACTTGTCACCAAAAAGCTATCAGAAGCTTAATCTTCCTATTTGGACTATAACTATTAATCCTATTAGGACATCCTTTCTTTTGGGTGGGAGAACTACCCATGCAACCTATAAATACCCCCTCTAAAGGGAGAATTAGGGGATTCAATTCGAATTGGAGAATTAAAACTCGTAATTTTGAGAGGTTAAGGCATCAAGTCCAAAGCATGATTCACTCCACTAGCCCTAAGCCTATACTACAATAATCTTTCTTTTTAAACCCAACCATTGTCTTATTACTTGGTGCTAATTACAAGGAAAGATTTGAGGCCCCCATTATTTTTCATCTTTATTCATTCCATTTTGGTTATTTTTATAACTGAGGGTCTTTTAAGATTAATCAATATGTGAGGTGATTTTATATAATCCCCATGATAATTATAGGAGTATGTCATTGTTTTAAATTATTTATTATCATCTTCTAATTATTTATTAAAGCTATAATCATTTTAGAATTAAAGCCTAATTTGCACGAACTTATCTTAATGCATGTTAAGGTCCATGTGAACCTATTGTTTGAATATGTGTACTGAATGAGGTTTATATAGACCATTGTTCAATAACAGTCCTATGTTCTGACATATTATGTGCTCTTTTTTATATGATATTGATATGTATTTATGCTTTTATAATGTCATATAATCATTCTGCTTCTTAATGTGTATGCCATTGATATTAAGAAACTAATGTGTAGTCTGTATGGACTCACTTTCATAAGGAATGTAGCCCTCGTGAATATATGTTTTAAAGATATATGTTTTGAGTTTAGTTGGCATGGAATCCCTTTTAAGAGGAGTGTAGTATACATGGATATATGCTTTATGTACATGTGTTCCACATTTTAGTTTGCATGGACTCCCTTTCATGAGAAGTGCAATCCATACTAACACATGTTCTAAAATATATTCTATATAAATATCATTATGATGATTATATGTTCTCCATTGCATAATTAGTCTGCCATCCTCCTATTTTTAATAATTATTTAGGAATATTCCATGATTATCTATATTTGAATATAAATTTATTACGCATGTTGTTATTATTCTATTTTGTGCTATTATTAGGTCCTTATAGACCTCTGCTTGTGTTACTAATCTCTTTCCTTTAGTTGTGTAAGATTGACCATTCATACTTGATATGAGGCTCAAATGGACATATCTTTTATAACATCTTATAGTCAGCATGGACATAAACTAAGGGCTATATTGAGTTCACATGGACTTGCCAATGCAGAGATAGGACTAATAGCTTATTCTTTGTTTGTTTATTTAGTTTAATACCTTTTATTTCCTTTGTCTATTTTAAGGTAGTAATAAGTAGTTTAATAACTTGTTTTACACATGAAAATCTCAACCTCACATCAATGGTTTTCTAAATAATTAATTGGTGTTTTTTTAACAAAATGGTTTTGAGTTTTCCTTAATAAAAGTCACATAAAAAGTGCATTTTAACTACGGCCAATCTTTAAGAGAAGGGAGTTGGGAAATTACCACAAATTCTTATGGATTTATAGGTAGTTGTTAGGTCAAATAACTACTAATGAATGACATAATTTATGGATGTTCAATTTACACTTATGCCTATTGTATAACCATAATATTGTAATTTATTTTCTCTATTTTAAAAGGTGACATGTATACATTAATTAGAATGCTTGCTTGTATGATACAGGATTGATAAATGTTAGAATATAAAGGAAGGCATATTATTAGGGCATAAATAAAATCTAATTCTAAACCCTTTCGATGTAAAATATTAGTGATCCTAGTTTAGAGCCAAGTGCTGACTCCAAACACTATCCGCCTTGTCCTTAATACATAAAAAATCTATAAATATATGTATTGAAAAATATTGATAATTAACTATAATAGATAAAAAAAATAATATATTTTAGATACCGAATAGTATATGAATTAAAGACATAGACAAGGAATAAGCTAGTAATAGAATTGTTTAGACAAATAGAAAATTCATTAATGGTAATGATAATATATGACAAAATGGTATAGGAAAAGTGTACAAAATAGAAAGGTAAACATATAATGATAAGTATAATGTATTTTTAATCATAACTAATAGTACTTGATGGATTTTGAGATAGTATTTTGGTTTACTAGACTATTACTATTTATTTGAATAGTATATATATGTAAGAATATAGGCATAAGAAAAAAAGGATAACTAATTAAAGATTATAAAATATAGATAAATCATAAATGGAAGTTAGAATTAAGTGTTTCATAGTATTAAAATACATCACTTAACAATTTTGCTTAGCATATGAACTTCTTACTGATATGTAACTTATAGATTAGGCCTACTAAAGCAAAGGATCAAGTCCCAGTAATGATAAGGGATTCACATTATCGATTTACAGGTAGAAAAGTCCACCATAAGCATACTTTATAACGCTAAAAAATCTTGAGGTTATGAATAATACTTCCCAAAATATGAATAGTGTCCTCGAGACCTAGGGTACATTAAAGTGACCAAGTGGAAGTGTTAATTATAATAAAATTTTGGGTGAAATTTGAAGTGAAAATAAAGTCAGTAAAATGGTTAAAAATACAAGTAAAGTTTTCAAAGGAGTGTCACGTGAATAGTGACATACTATAAGTTGAGCTATAAAAATATTATGTTTATGTTCAAATTGACTTGAGATCACTACAACCTAATACTCAAATATTCCAAATGGCCTATTGGCATTAGAATTGCAATTTTTTATATTAAGAAGTGTTTCCATAAGAATTAGGTTAAGATTAAAGTAATGCTTTTATGTGAATTTCTTGATTTTTGAGCTCGAGTTTTTAGAGGGTCACATGGTTTATATTGTTAGAATTATAAGGATTAATGGGTGTTAAAAAAGGGTTAATTAAGGGTTTATATTTAAAAGAAAGAGAAAAGAAAAAAGGTTTTAAAAGAGGGAGCATCAAATTGAGATGGAAAGAGATCTTAGCCATTCAATGTTATAACCAAGTCAAAGGTCAAAGTAATTGTCTTTTAAATGGTCAAGGAGTGAATAGTGCATCATCTCCTTTTTTCTTCCCTTAGAGGAATTTGATGGCATTCTTAAAGAGAAAGGCCTCTATTTTTCTTCCTTGTTTCTTAAATTAAACATTCTAAAACTCTATCTAACCACTTATTGTACTTCTCCAATATCTAAAAGGCCCCTCTAAAGTAAGAAATCAAGGGATGAAAGTATAATTTTCATGATTTTATAGTATGGGTGAATTGTAACGCAATTTTGAAGGAGGTAAGATTTCTTTGATCTAACATTTTTCTACTGTTCTATGAGTGCCCGAGAACACAGTCATCAAGTTAAATTCTTGTTTAAATGCTTCTATGATTTATTATGAATTTTTGAATTCTTTCTTACAATATGTTATGTAAAGCAAGGAGAGAGAAGAAAGAATAAAGGCATAAAGAAGGCTTGAATTTGACTTTTAAGTGTATTTTGACTCAAAATAAGTGTTATTGAAGTAAATTTTGTTAATTTTACTTATGCCTTATTGAATAGTATAAGCATGTTTGTACGTGAAATGGTATTCTTGCATGTAAATGTTAATAAATCTTTAAAAGTGTGTTAAATTGTAATGTAAACTTATGAATGTGCCATGAAGTGATCAATTTAGATTGGAATTATTTTTTTCATGATGGCCAAATTATACATGCGGGTTATCATAATATATCTTTTGCTAATTATGTTATTATGATGCTTGTTTGTTGATATTGAGTTAATTAGTCTAATGTGTCAAAATTATGCATATATTTATGTTTAAAAAATAAAGATGTTTATAGTTAACATATGATGTATGATGAGGCTGAATGAGTCCTTAAATGTTTGTGATTATGGTTAAAAACCAACTATAACATAATTAAGTGCATTTTAACATGTTAGTGGGGAATATAATAATTATGATGACAATGATGCATGAGTTTTTGTTATATATGAAAAATAAGATATTTCTTTGATCTAAGAGATGTGAAAGTAATTTCATTTAAGTATTACACCTATCTTATATTGCTTATGCACATGTGATAAATTAATATACAAGATTTAAAAAGATAAGGATAATATGTGATTTAAGTTAGCAAGGCCAAAACTTGATGTATGATATGATGATATTGAAATCTTAAGTACATTTAAGAAGTATATGATACTCATGAGGTGTTATGATGATTGAATTGAGCTTTCATATTTTGAAAGTATGAAGTGAATATACTATGGAATATGTGTATATGATTTAGGTGTAACCTTTTTAAGGCATGTTGCTTATGTATGTTAATGTTATATAGAAATTAATTATTACAAAGATAAAATGTTTTCCCCTTTTGATCATTTGTTGGCTAAACATTATTTAAATTGTATTTAAAAAGGTAAAGCTAATAAACAATAGTGAGTAGTCCATACTAGTAAACAACCTAGATTCGATAGGTTAACCAATCAACTAGGGTTATAGCAGCTAATATAGTACTTCTATACCTTTATGTGACCTTTGGCCATGATGCATTGACTTTCAAGTCCTATGTTGATTTATGACCTTAAGTCTTACGTGGATTTGTGACCTTCGTGTCTTATGATGATACATGACCTTTAGGTTTGATGTGCTAACCTTTAGGTTTAATGTGGCTGGGCCTATGTGGTCCTAAAGACTGTAGTGGTCTAATTTATCCCCGTTATCCAGTATAGATTTTTACATTTTCTTAATTATGGCATACTAACTGGTGATAATGAGTCTAAATATGAGATAAGAGCTCAATTGTATGAAAAGTTAATTTTTGAATACATGATAAAGTGGTTGAATGCTATATGCCTTTAATTCTAAATGATAGATCTTGGTATGATGTGCAAAACTATATGTTTAAATACTTACACTTCTTACATTTCATGATTACCTTATGTCAATTTTAAGAGTTTATCAATGATATTACTATACATACATGCTTATAAGTGTGTATATAATAGCCATAAGTCGAGGCTCTGTGAACAATACCACTGAGGCTTGAAAAGTGGGCCCGAAGTGCTAGGTCACCTTCATGAGGATTGAAGCAGGGTGTATTGGTCAAGAAACTTTGACTGGCCATAAAATGATTAAAATGACTTAATTTAAAAATTTAGTAGAACTAATAAATTATTTTAGGCCAAAATTTATTGGGTTATAGGCTCAAATGGACTTAGGCCGAGAATGACCCAGGATGTGCCAAGATGGACCTAGAAATACCATAATATGAAGGTCAAAAGTTCCCTTAAGGCCATTAGTGAAGGAATTTTGAAATTTCATAGTTGTTTACTATTTTTCCTAAATTTTGAGATTTGCACATAAATCGACACAATTAGTTAACTACACTACCGATGGAATTTAGCTGTGAAATTTTATAAGGACCTAAATAGGTTTAATTAAGGATTTTTAAAGCAAATACAATAATTTTTGGAGGTCTAAGTGAATTTTAAAATTTTCTCAAAATTTCAACCAAAATCGGACATTTTTAGGAAGCTCAAGCAACACGGTTCACTACCCAAGCTACCTAGCCCCACTATATAAGGGCTATGATGCCACATAGGCATTTACTTGGCAAAGTCCACTCACCCCACCATTTTCTTCTTTTTCTTTTCCTCCTCCCTCTCTTAACGCCTCTTTATAAAAAATTCTCCATTTTTACCATTTAACCACCACCAAATAGTGACCACTCTTACACTAAAAATATCTTTAATGACTTACAAATTGGCCTTTGAAGGTTCAGGAGGCCATAGTCAAGCATAAAAGTTAAAAAAATTCAAGGGAGGCTTGAATGTACATAAAGGGTGGCTAAAATTCAAGTTTGTGTGCTTAAGGGAAAGTGAGGTTCAAAAAGGAAAATAAGGGTGCTAAAGTGTGAGCAAGACTCCATTTTAAGTGAGGTATGTGAATCTAATGTATTTAAGGCATGCCATATTTATTTCGAGCGTAAATTATGAGAATATTATATGGAATTCATTCTTTTAATGGGTAATATGGAGGTAAGGGTGAATTATGCTTAATTTGAGGTTAATTTTATGGTAATTGAATGATTTATGGGCTATTTTGATGGAAGGAATGCATGGAAATGTATGCCCTTACTATGGTTGGCAGATGTGTGTGTAGGTGTATGTGGTGTTAAGGCATGTGTATGTATGGTTTGTGATGGTCATTGATATGTTTGTCATGGATTTAATGGTTTGTGTATGTGAATGGTGAAAGAAGGCATGAGTATGAGTGGTGCAATGTATGGTCAAGAGGTATCTTATGGGATGTTGGTATGTGAGTCATGTAGAATGTATGTATGAATGGTATTCTTGATAGGAACTAGCATGGTTCACATGTAGATAGTGTGTATGGGTTAAAATTGATGAGAAAATGTAGGCATGGTTAGGTACTTAATATGGCCGAGAGGTGTAAGAGTGGTTTGTGGCACATAAGTTATGTATATGAGTTTGAATCATAATAAAAATTAGTTGTTGGCATAGTAATGTATGTATAAGTGGTAAATTTGCTTAACAATACCTATACATATGTGTGAAATGTAAGGCCGAGGCAT
>CANXYI011610518.1:0-10063 GCA_948208565.1 Hura crepitans
GAATTTCACCATTTTTAAAAAGACAAGGTTTAAACCATTAAGCCTTTTGTAACTAAGATGGATTTAACTAATTTTTATCTTTAAATAGTTAGAATTCATCTAACAATAGTTGCTAAAAACTCTTATGCACTTAGTATAAGAAGTGTTATGCTTTTGGTTTGAATACCATTCGTGTTCTTGTATTCCTTGTTAACACTTGAATAAAGCCCACCTAAAATAGTTATACCTAGACCATGTGTGTGGGAGAAATAAAGTTGAAAGGCAATTTATATGTTTTGTCTATGTTGCATATAATGCATACATACATCATACTAACCCCGTGGTTAATAATTATCAGAGACTAATTATTGGTTAACATTGCAGACACCCTTTTGTGATTCACCAGCTGATAACTTCCCCTATTTCATCCTCAAGAGATTATCTAATTTCTATCTCTAAACCATAGATGATGTAAAGATACCCCTGTGTCCTAAAATGAATTAGTTAATGCCTTAGATCACTTTAGACAAGGAATGTTGCCATAAATGTTCTTAAAGTTAGAATAAAATATCATATCACATAAAATGCTCAGAATTCTTTGAGGCTCTCATAATTTTTAAGCATGAGGTACTATAAGCCCCAGCCATAGTCGATACAGTGCTTGATGCTTATTGTCTTAAGAGCCATGAAATGAAGAAGTACCTAAGTAAGAAGAAGCCCCACCTTACCAATACTAGACCTAACTTTACCAGCACTTATGAAAGTTACCTCAACTTGATTAGGCCCTTGTCATGGCATTTGAAGAAGTTGGTATTAGAAGAAAAGCTATAACCACTCTCATTTCAGCTACCTAAAAGTTGAAATAAGCCTGGACACTACTTTGATCTCTTCTATGAATATAACTAACAGATAAGCCATCACACATATAAATGTTAGACTTT
Organism: Hura crepitans; assembly: GCA_948208565.1. Taxonomy (NCBI): domain Eukaryota; kingdom Viridiplantae; phylum Streptophyta; class Magnoliopsida; order Malpighiales; family Euphorbiaceae; genus Hura; species Hura crepitans. The sequence continues at coordinate 921 of CANXYI011610518.1, forward strand.
TCATGTTGCCATTCAAGAACTCACCAAAGAAGATTGAACCTCACCTAGTAGCTATCAGATAACAAAGGAGCTTCAAGCCTAAGCCTTAACCTTTCTTTTATATTTTTAAAAATGTCTTGTACTTACAAATAAACTTAAAGCTTAAAACTTAACATTTATCTTTTCAATGAAATGCGCCCACCTTTGTTTTACTCGTATGATGTTTCCCCATGCAATAGCATGTATATTGATAATCATTACAATCATGGCATGTGTGATATTAATTTAATTAAGACTAGTTTGTTTAATCTTAGCATATGTACACATCTTAGATCACATTTTTTATAGCTCTTGATAAGTGAGAAGAGAGATAAATAAAAAGAGATAAATAAAAAAGGAGTTTATCCCACACTCAGCTACTGAACGAAGGAAAACTTTTAGAAATGAGACTAAAATAGAGGCCAAAAGACTAAAAGAAGAGACTAACGAATAAGCAATGTCCATGGGATAAAATCTCAACCTAATTAGCATATTACTAGATCTTAGCCTAAAAGATACAGGGAGTCTAACACTTTAAATTTGTCTGCTCTTGACCAAATACTAATACCCTTTTACTTTCGTTGTCTATGACCCTCCAGTCTCATCACCTATAACATTCTATTCTTATCCATATAGCTTAAACCTTATAAATTCTTCCTTTGGATAGCCATTAAAAAGTTTATAAATACTGAAACCCAAAAACCTTCAACTAAAACCTTAAATCAATCTCTTAGTTACCCCTCAAAATTAATAAATTCTTGGGTTAGCTTTACAATTAACCCCGTGGATTGTATAAAGGATTCTAAAAATAGTCTTCCATCTTCTGGGCCAAGTTCTTGATGCAAGCAATCAAAATCATCCTCAAAGGGAATTTGAGGTGTTAGTGATAGCTAAACCCTTTTTCACACTAATATTGAGCTTGATGTTAATCCCACTTTCATAAAAAAAAAGTCTAAAAATAATTATCATCATACTATAAGTATGAATAATCATAAGTGCAATCGATAAACCATTAACATGTGGCTCTTTTATATATGAAAATCTTATTGCATAAAAAAAGGATCTAATTCCTTTTAATGACCACCTGAAAATGTTACAAGTTTAATGATCTCTTTAAATATTTGACCAAAATAAAACAAGCCAACAGCCAACACCAAAAATTTGATTGTAAAGAAAAAATTGGCACTACCCATAGAAGTGGAAAGTTTAAAGCAAAGTTCAAATTGAGAACTATTTAAGCAAAAACTCATTCTAAGTCAAGGCCTGAAAATTCTGTTCATGAGGTCCATAAATGCAGTTGGTACATTATTTAACCCAAAAGGCATCACTAGGAACTCATAGTGACCATATCTAGTCCTGAAAGCCATCTTATGTATGTTTACCTCTTTTACTCTCAATTGATAATACCCAGATCTAAGATCAATCTTAGAGAAGACACCTGCCCCTCTAAGCTGATCAAATAGATCATTGATCCGTGGTAAAGGATACTTATTCTTGATAGTGACTTTGTTCAATTGTCTATAATCCATATAAAGTCTCAAAGAACCATCCTTCTTCTTAACAAATAGAACCGGTGCTCCTCATAGTGAAATACTCGGTCTAATAAAACCTTTATCAAGAAGCTCTTGTAACTGCATCTTTAACTCTTTTAACTTTGTAGGTGCCATTCTATATAGAGTTATAGAAACTAGTGATGTTCCTAGCATCACCTCTATCATGAATTCTAACTCTTATTTTGGTGGTAAACTAGGTAACTCATTTGGGAAAACATTCCTAAACTTAGCTACAATAGGAATTTGACTAGCTTCTATTGTTTCCCTTGTGGTGTCAACCACATAAACAAGATAGGCTTCACAACCCTTTTGCATCATCCTTCTAGCCACAGTTGCTGATACTACATTAACCATGCAATCAGATCTTTCACCCAACACTGTCACTTCTAACTCGTCACTAGCTTGTAATGTGATCCTCTTCTTCTTGCAATCCATCATGGCATAATACTTGGACAACCAGTCTATGCCTAAAATAATATCAAACTCATTAAACAGCAATTCAATGAGATCTGTTAAGAAAATGTGTCTTTGTACTAACAATGGACAATCTCTATACACTTTATTCACTATAATGTATTATCCTATAAGATTGCTAACCATCATATCAAAGCCAAGGTCATCTAGTTTTAAAACCCCATCTATAACCTGTGCAGTGTAGATATATGAGTGTGTGGACTTGAGGTCTATCAGTGCTAAAGTAGCTAAATCAAAGATATGGAATGTACCTGTAATAACATTAGTAGCCTCTGCCTCCTCTCTAGCTCTTATTGCATACTACCTAGTTGGAGCTCTACTCTCTATCTTATCTTTCTAACTGGCCCCAACTTTGCTCTTTGTATCTTTCTTGTCCTACTTTTATGAAAGAATATAAGGTTTCACAGGCAATGTCTCAGGAAATGATCTTTGGAGCCATAACCCTAGTAAAATCCTAGTATGAGTCTCCAACATACCCCTCGATGTCTCTTATGGCAAGTCTCATAAGCAAGTGTCATAGCACTACCTATAGTGGATCTACAAGCGCCTGAAGTTTGAGTCTATCCTTGACTCTGTGTTTTAGAACCCTATCCTGACCTCTGTGATTGGTCTGATTGCTTGCCTTAATAATGTCTGGACTAACCACTCTAATGCTTTTTATCAAATACATACCTAAAACTACCTTGCCAATGTCCAAAAGATCTCTTTTTAAAGCTGTCTAGCTTTCATCTCATATCACGCACCTTTTCTATAATGTGCCAGGCTACTACCAAGGTTGAAAAGTTTTAAAGATCTAATTTTAACCCCTTCTTGAACTTCTTACAACAGTCTTTTTCTATGGCAACCACTGCTTTTGCATAATAGCTCAGGTGAGCAAATTCCTTTTTATACTCAAAGATTGTTCTGTGTCTCTACTTAAGATCCATAAATTCCTAGTATTTCTGGTCCAAGCAGTGCTTAATGATGTACTTTTCCTTGAATTCCTTAAGAAAGAAATACCATGTGATATCAAGAGCTGTCTTTTATTCAGTGATTACCTCCCACTACTTTAAGGCTTCTTCAGACAGCATTGAGGTGGCACATGTAGTATACTCATCATGTGGGCATCTCAACTACTATATAATATAGATTATCTAGTCTAACTAGTACTCAGCTCTACCAGACTCATTTGACTCTTCTCCTTTAAAGAATTCAACTTCATTCTTAATTAACCTCTCCATATAAGTCCTCTAAAATGCCAGTTGTTCTTATGGCACTGGAGGTGGAATAGCTTATGCATTAGCAACCATAGTAGCAGCATTCATAGCAGCCATTATGGCCTACCTAACCGAATCTATCATCATCTCTAACCAAGTAGGTGGATCTTACTGTCTAAGAACAGCATATCCAGCATCACTGGGAGTCATATGCTTGGGCTGTGCCTCCCTTTGTCCTATGGCAGAAGAAGCATGACGCTCTACTCTTTCTTTTTCACTAGGCGTAGCACTAGTACTCATTCCTTTACCTGTAGGCAAGAGAAATAGATTATGAGCCACTTATGTAATAATATTTGATGTAAATATACTACGACTCCCTAAGTGCTCTTGTGTAACCTATAGGTCTAATGGAAAACCCTAACTAGGGCTCTGATACCATTAAGTGTGATGCCCTACGCCCGATCCGTACACCGAACCTAAATGGAAGACACGTGCACACCAAACAATATCCAGTTCCATTATCTAAAAATCACTAAGAATTTAAAACTTTTATTTTGGAAAACATTTCTTGACTCAAGGATGTATAAAAACATTAAAAACTCTTTAGCATGCATTTCATGGTAAATATTAGGGTCATCATGTTGAAATTTCAGCAGCACAATAGCTATATCGAGTTTTTTACCTGCTAAAAAACACTTCTATATTATCAAACCATGGTTTTAGGTTTCTTGCCTTGTTGCTTAAACCAATCTCTGGCTATTATCATAGGCCTAAAAAGTAGGGCGCTTATAGTTGCCCCCACTTTAATGTGTGCTATGAAAATGCAAAAGTTAAAATAGTGGATAACAAAGTATTTAAGAAATTCTAACCTGTCTTAACTGACATGTTGAGTGTTGGATTGACTCATAGGGTCAAAAATGAATTGGCACGAAGCTAAATTCAAGGGGATGAAAATATGTGATAATGCTAGATTAATGCGAGGTTAAATCCAAAGAAAAATATGTGATAATATTGTTAGATTAAGATGAAGTCAAATCCAAAGAAAAATAATGTGATGGCTAACATCTACACCTTTTAAAGATGGTCGTGATAATGCTTAAGGCAAGAAATCCCTATTTTTTTAGGCAGTTTGCTTTGAAGAATTTAATCTTTAGCTTTGTTAGCATGTTGTGCCACTAATAAATTATTTTCAAAGCTAATTTACAAGATAACAATGGATCGAAGGGGCAATTTGATGTTTAAGACAATTGGACCCCACTTTATGATTTAGATGGATTAAAAGCAGTTCATAATCATCTCATCATCTTAAGCAGAATTATACTGAAGCACTCTTTATCAAATATGATAATATTTTAAAAGTGAGTTTTTTTCTTCTTTTTCATGTTTTAGAACTAAAATAGCTTTTGTGTTGAATTTGTTGGCAATTTTATCATAAAAAATGCTAAAAAGAATTAAACTAATTCACAATAATTTAAAATAAAAGGTTGAAGCTATTAGTTTAAAGAAATCAAATAGACTGACCATTTTTACCTTTTTAGTTCTTAGTCAAATGACACCTCTTTAGATCATGCAAAAATTTTCTTAATGAAGAAAAAATGGATATATTGATGAAGAAGGATGTAGTTTAGCTAAATTTAGGGCTAAATCCATTTTATTAATTTAAAATTAAATGAAAAGGGATTGACCAATTTTAATTTTTATCAAATAGAGGTTGAATTTGTTTTATTAGTTGAAAAGCCAAATAAAATAAATTGATCAAATAGTGAATATGTCTTGAGAACATGATAGTGAAGAGTATTGATTGAAAATTGGTTTTTTAGATTAGAAAAGCAAACAAAGGTCCATTGACCAAATGTGATTGAAATAGTTTTCATCATGCCAATTCTACGTGTAATGTCATGTTTAGTGTGATGCTATACGCTTGATCCACACACCAGACCCGAACGAAAGACGTGTGGATGCCAAATGATATCCAATTCCGTTATCCAAAAATCACTAAGAATTTAAAACTTTTATTTTGGAAAACATTCCTTGACTTAAGGATGTATAAAAACATTAAAAACTCTTTAGCATGTATTTTGAGGTAAACATTAGGGTCATTGTATTGAAATTTTGGTAACATAACAGCTATACTAGGACACTTTCCCAAATTTTTACCTGCTAAAAAACACTTCTATATTATCAAATGACTTATCTCCAACTCCAATAGGTCTTTCTAACCCTCTAATCACAACACAAATCATAATGAGCCTCAGGCTCTTCACAATCAATATTCTCACATACATTTACATAATTCAACACACAATCATGCAAGCAAAATGAAAGCGGTTGCAATAAACATAATTCGAGTACAAAACCACATTACCAAACCCATTACAAATGTAGATTAGACCCAATCCCTTCGGGATCACAAGAGCACACTAACTAGGAGTGTATTACATTTACATCACCATTACTATTACAAAATGTTAAAAATACCCACACAGGGGTTATCTTTGTGACTCTTGTTATATAAAAGCTTTGACTCTAATCTGCTGCCCTATTACCTACGCGTTGCAAACAAGTAATGCGCTAAGCTTTCTCTTAGTGCTGTAATCACTTAACTTATAAAAAGGTTAGTATAGCATGCACATATTTTAACTTATGTCATTTTCGGTTTTAATATCACAAATATGCATTTTTTGTGACTTATTTGCAAACATGTACTTTTTAAGCAATAGTCATGCCTTTAGACATTATACATGCCAAATATTCCATAAACATCATATAATAATCATTAATAGGCTATAATGCACAACATGTGTCATATCATCATCTTAATGGCACGTAAGCCACTATATCATAATTATACATTGCAAGGAATAATGTCATATGTTTTTCGGGTTGTAATTCCCTTATTCACTCCAAGACTCATTTCCACATCATTTAGCCTCATTTTCACATGCATGGCTATCCATAATGGTACTTTAAGTTACACTAACATGCATACATTCACCATTCATAGCCATTTAAAAGATAATGATCACATCTAGACACCTTAAGTCTGGTTTTTGAGTCATTCACCCTACCTATGTCCGTTTGTCCCTTCTTAATGTCATTTAACATTTAATTCCCGTTTATATGTTTTAAGTCATTTTGATTTGTTTAGCTTATGCATATATCAGTAAGATAACTAACTAAAACTAGATAATGCATAAATTAGGCCCGAAGGCACTCACACCTATAGGCATGGAGACTTAGGCCTGTAGGCTCTCATATTCATAGATGTGTAACACTTAGGCCTATAGGCACTCGCACCCTTGGGTACGTAAATTTAGGCCCGTAGGCACTCGCATCCATAGATGCGTAACACTTAGGCCCATAAGCACTCACACCCTTAGGTATATAAATCTTAGGCCCGTAGGCACTCACATCCTCAAATGCATAAATAAACTTAGGCCTGTAGGCACTTATGCCTATTGATACATAAATCAATGACCCATAGGTCTCATACCCGATGGTATGCTAGCAGCTGCTAAAAATTATAGTTAACCGGTCAACCTATCTAAACTAGGTTGTCTAACTATATAGGCATCATTAAACATGTTATTATATGTCATTTTAACCAACTTCACTGCTCATACCATTAAGTTTACTTAAAAGCACCATTGGCCTCATTGCATTTTTGTGCATGGCCTATTTTTAACTCACTTGGCCAACGTAGGCCTATTGATGTCCATTGCCACCCGTAGGATCCATTTCCTAAGTGTAATGGCATTGGATCGCAATAATATATCCTTATGCCATTCAAAACCCGAATATCAACTTAATAATCATTTCATGGCATAGTTTGAGTGTTTACATTCAAATGGTCATTCATTGCCTTATCATGCATTTATATAGCGTATATCTTCATTTTTATCCCTTACATTCTTTTACTTTGATAATTTACACTCATGGAAGCATTTTTCGGTTTATTAATCATTTATTGGCTTCATGCATTAATTTTTTATCGTACAAGTTCCATAAGCTTGTTTAAAGGTACACGACCATCTCAATGCACATCCATTACCATGATCTAATTATTCTCATGTCTTGTCTGTCAAATTGATTAATACCATGTGATGCAAGTCGCAAGTTAATAATTGACTCAATCCCGTTCTCGGTATGAATGCCATGACTTAGCTGTGCCTAAACCAATTTGAGGTCCCACACAAGGCATTCAACTACTTCTAGCTTGCACGCACATTTCATATAACACATAATCTCATACAAGATTGAAATCTTGATTAAAACGAGCCATATACACCATTCCTAGGCACACAACATGGTATAATCGGTTCTAGACCGCATATTACTTTCCTAGGCTAATTACTAACATTCTTATAATTCTCTCACTTATAATCACACCCAACCATTACATTTCATGCCTTTATCATCCCATTCATCCTAAATTTCTAATTATAGCATTTATTACATTTTTATGCATTTAATTACATTTATTACTAATATGGACATAATTACACATAATATTTTTCATGTAATTTTATATGATTTAAGGTGATTACACATACTTATTAAGGTCATATGGGACACTCAAAGTTGGCCCAGGCCTTCTCTTTATATCAGGAGGCTTGAGTCGACATTTTGCCTATGAATACAAAAGGGTTTGAAATTTGAAAATTAATATAAAATAATATAAAAGTCATAAAAATATTCTAAGCCTGGATATGAGCTTTACAACACTATAGGAACCCATGAAAAATAAAATTAGTGAAAAAGAAAAAATCGAGTGTTGGGAGGTTACTATTAACCTCAGGAAACTTCTCGAGTTTTCTCTCAAAATACTCTGTCGTTCCTAATGATTTTGGTGTCCATGGACTCGTCTTGGAATACTCTTTGAATCAAGTATAATCTTTCAAAGTGGGTCTTGTGGAGGAGAGAAAGAAAAATCAAAGAAAGGGAGAGGGAGAGCTCAGAATTTTCAAAGGAAATAGAGCAGGAATTTGTTGTGTTTTAGGATGGAAATGGAAGGACTTTCAATTTCCTCCCTATTTATAATTTTTCAAAAATTAAATTTTTCCTTCTTTCAAAAAATTATTATACCTGATAGGAATGTCAATTTTCCCTTATTTCTATCTCCAAAATTCAATCAATTCTAGCTCTAAATCCTCCCAAAATATTGAGCCCAAATTACTATAAGAACCCAAAAAAATAATACATTTTATTTCTCAAAAATTAGGTAAAAATAGTTTTTGAACTCTAAGAATTCTGATTCCAAAGCCATTAGACTATTTGGAATATTTGAGTATTAGGTTGTAACATTTTTAGGTTAATTTGAGAAACTTTTTATTTATTTTACTATTCAACTTTGCCTATGGCACTATTCATAGGACATTGCCGTAAAATCTTAATTAGCATTTTTACCATCCAAATAACTTTGGATTGGTTTCAAATTTTATCCAAAATTCTCTCGTAATTAATACTCTCCATTAGTATGCTTAGTGCGACTCAAATTTCAGGATGCACTATTCATCTTAAGAAGTACTATTCATAAAAGTCAGGATTTTCTGATCATTACATTAGGACAAAAATTATCGCTTAGTATTTGCTTGTACTATTAGCCTAATTTTTTTGAGCCTCTTTTGAAGTCGTGTTTTTAGGCATCCCGGATAAACTAAGTATGCATAAACTTGGTATCGACCTGTTCATAGATGAGGTCCGTGAATGTAATATGTTCGGAAGAGGTACTTTGGGGTTGAAGTTCATATTAATATAAGCATAGGATTTGCACAATCAAGTTCATGCAGACTTTATCGATAGTTTTAAAATTGTCGACTTTCCCTCTTCTTTTCTACTTCTTTTATTTTGGTTTCTTTCTTTAAGTTATGTTTCTTTGCATTCTCCTCTTGGTTTCTCCCTA
>CANXYI011610590.1:0-12074 GCA_948208565.1 Hura crepitans
CCGCCGCCCCCCCACCGCCCACCCCCCCCACCACTCACTTATCTGAGGATCTAGTTTTGACACTGCTATAACCGAGATCTACACATTCTTTTGTATGCACTACATAAGCACATGATAGAGGATTGAAACATAAGCATGTAAACATAGACATTCAAGTTAGTAATCCTATAGGGTAGAGTGTGAATGTGAACTAGCTGTATAGGCATTATCTCTTAGTGATTCATGAACATCTATTTCCTATTGATTTGATTGAGTTACCTTTCCATGAATTTGGTGTGATCTTAGGAATGGATATGTTATCTAAAAATCAGGCTGTAATGGATTGTAAACACAATAAGCTGACCATCTAAACTGTAGGCAGTGATAGTTGTAGGTGAGAGAAGCCTTCTAGATAATCTCATTTCAACTATTATACTAAGAAAACTCATTCATAAAAGTGTGAAGACTACCTAGCACAAGTCATTGAAACCAATACTTCTACCCCAAATACTAAATAGATCCTAATAGTTTTTGAATTCCTTAATGTGTTTCCCGACGAGTTGCTAGGGTTGGCTCCATAGACAGAGCTTGATTTTGAGATTAAGGCTTATCTTGGTATAACTTCTATGTCCATTGCATCCTACAGAATGGCACCTACTAAGTTGAAAGAACTAAAAGTGCAATTACAAGATCTGTTAGACAAGGGATTCATTAGACCCAGTACTTCACCTTGGGGAGCCCTTATTTTGTTTGTGAAAAAGAAAGATAGGTCACTTCAGTTGTGCATTTATTATAGACAACTGAATAAATTGATAGTGAAAAATAAATATCCTTTGCTCAAAATAGATGATCTTTTTTATTAGTGGAGAGGTGTAAGTGAATTTTCTAAGATTAATTTGAGATTTGGCTATCACCAGCTAAGAATAAAGGAAGTTGACATTCCAAAAACTACTTTCAGGACTCAATAAGCGCATTATGAGTTCTTAGTGATGCCATTCGGGCTCACCAATGCCCTAGTAGCTTTTATAGATTTAATGAATAGAGTGTTATAACCATACTTAGATATGTTTGTTGTGGAATTCATTGATGATATCCTAGTGTATTCTAGGACTAGAGAAGAACATGAAATGTATCTTAGAGTTGTGTTACAGACTCTGAGGGAGAAATAGCTATATGCCACATTAAGCAAGTGTGAATTCTAGCTAGATGAAGTGGCTTTTTTGAGATATGTTGTATTAGCAAAAGGTATTAGAGTAGACCTTAGTAAGATTAGGGTAGTATTAAAATGGGAACTTCTAAGGAATGTGATAAAGATACAAAGTTTTTTTAGGTTTAGTTGGGTACTACAGAAGATTTGTGAAAGGATTTTTTATGATTGCAACCCCTATAACTTGATTGATTAGAAAGAATGTGAAATTTAAGTGGGATGCAAAATGTCAAGAAAGTTTTGACAAATTGAAGAAGATGTTGATAAAAGCTCCTATCTTGATTTAACCTGAAAAGGGTAAGGACTTTGTGGTATATAATAATGCCTCACTTAATAGATTGGGTTGTGTATTAATGCATATGCTTTGAGACAATTAAAACCACATGAGAGGAACTACCTTACTCATGATTTGGAGTTAGCTATCATTGTTTTTCCTTTGAAAATTTTAAGGCATTACCTATATGGTGAGAAGTGTTATATCTACATAGACTATAAAAGTCTAAAATATCTCCTTACATAGAGAGAGTTAAACCTAAAGCAGAGAGAGTGGTTGGAACTGATTAAAGATTATGATTGTTTGATAGACTACTACTAAGGAAAAGCTAATATTGTAGCAGATGCTTTGAGCAGGAAGTTTATGGTAACCTCAAAAGCTATGAATGCTAAACTACTATACATAGGGGAAGATGCTATCCTAGTTGAACTTCAAATTAAATAAGATTTCAAACAATAGATAAAGGAGGCACAGGTTAAGGATGAACAACCGGTACAGCTGGTGGATAAAGTTAAAGAGGGGAAGGTAACTGGATTTGAACCGAGTGGAGATAGATATTTGTATTACCATAGTAGGTTGTGTGTACCTAGTATAGATGACTTAAGGTTATAGATATTAAAGGAGGCACATAAAGCTTCTTATTCTATGCACCCTGCTAGTACAATGATGTACTCAGATCTGAAGTCTTAATACTGGTGGTTAGGTATAAAGAGTGATGTAGTAGAGTATATGGAATGTCTGACATGCCAGTAGGTAAAAGCTAAACATTAGGTTCCTTCTGGATTGTTACATCCTATAGCAATACCAAAATAAATGTGGGAAAAAGTTACAATAGACTTTGTAATAGGATTGCCTATGATAAAGAATAAGTGTGATGCTATGTGGGTGATTATTGACAGACTAACTAAGACAGTCCACTTTATTCCTATTGGAATAGATTACTCACTAAAAAGAATGGCTAGATTGTACATTGATGAGATTGCCAAACTCCATAGTGTACCAGTTGCCATTATTTTAGATAGGGATTCTTGATTAACTTTCAGGTTTTAGAAGAGATTGCATCAGGCATTGGGCACCAAACTGACTTACAGTATAACCTTTCATACTCAGACAGATGGATAGTCAGAAAGGGTGATATAAGTGCAAAAAGATATGTTGTGTATCTATTCCATTGAATTTAAAGGTAGTTTAGACTAATACCTATCTTTAGCTAAATTTCCTTACAATAATAGTTATCAAATAAGTTTTGGCATGGCACATTATAAAGCACTATATGGTAGAAGATGTAATACTCCCTTTTGTGTTGGGGTGAAGTTAGGGAATACAAGATTTTAGGAGTTAACCTGATTAGAGATGTAGAAGAGAAAGTCAAGGTTATCAAGGAAATATTAAAAGCTACAACTAATAGATAAAAGTCTTATGCTGGCTTGAAACAGAGGGATATTAAGTATGCAATGGGTGATAGAGTATTTTTGAAAGTATCTCTATGGAAGAATGTACTCAGATTTGGGAAAAAAGGGGAAGCTATGTCTCAAGTTTATTAGACCATATGAGATTATAAAAAGAGTGGGACCACTAGCATACAGACTAGCCTTGCCACCTGAATTGCAACAAATTCATGATGTGTTTCATGTTTCAATACTTAGAAGGTATAGATAAGATCCTTCCTATGTAGTTCCAATGATAGACATTAAGGTACAACAAGATTTAAGCTATAATAAAGAACTAGAATAGATTATAGCTCAATAAGTGAAACAGTTGAAAAATAAAACCATCCCCCTAGTTAAAGTACTTTACAAACACCATAATACAGAAGAAGCCATATGGGAACCTGAGGAGCATATAAAAAGTGAATATCAGCATCTATTTACTACAAGTAATTTTGAGGATGAAATTTCTTAAAAGGAGAAGAACTATAATGTCTATAAGTCAAAGCCCCATGAACAGTACCTCTAAGGCTCAAAAAGTGTGCTTGGAGTGTGAGGTCACCTTTATAAGGCCCGAGGCATGATGTACTAGTCATCAAACTTTGAGGGGCTTGAAAATGATGAAAATGACATAATTTAAAGATTTAATAAAACCAATAAATTATTTTAGGTCAAAATCTAGTGGGCCGTAGCTTATACTTGTGTTGGGAATGACCTAAGATGTGCCTGGATATACCTAAAAATACCATGTCCTAAAGACAAAAATTCCCTTGAGACCTTTAGTGAAGGAATTTTTAAATTTTGAGGTTGTTTATTAATTTTCTTAAATTTTGAAGTTTGCATGTAAACTAAGGAAGTTAGTTAATTATCTTATAGAAAGAATTTGGCTGAGAGATTTTACGAGGGCTAAAATTGGCTTAATTATGGATTTTTAAAATTGATGCAATAATTTTTAGAGATTTGAGTGAATTTTTAAAATTTCTCAAAGTTTTAATTAAAACTGAGCATTTTGGGAAGTTCGAGTGACTTGTGTCACCACTCGAGCTATGCATGCCTATTATAAATACCACACTTATGCCACCTAAGTATTTAAGTGGCAACACCACTTACCACTTCCTTTTCCTCCCTATTTTCTTCCTTCTCTCACTTGATGCCTCTCTCTCTTTCTATCCTCTATTTTTATAGCTTCCTAAGCCTAATTCAACCCTAAAATTACACAAAAAAATTCCCTTAATATGTCAATAATGGATTCTTGAAGGGTTAGGAAGGAAGCTTGAAAAACTAACTTTGTGTGTAAGTGTTTTCATCCCTTTTTTATTTTATTTCCTAGAGGATTTCATCACTCTAAGGATCCTTATGTCTTTGAATTTTCATTTAGAGGTCTATGGAATGTTTTAGGATTTTTTAAGGCATATAAGTGTGTATGTAGGCTAAGGTGATGGTGGAGTGCAACAATGGAATTGACAAGCTAAAAGTGTAGACAAAAGCCTTAATTTTTTAGTGAAGTATGTGAATTTAATGCAATTTGAGGCATGCCATGTTTAATTCATTTGTGATTTGTGTGGAAACCTTGTATAGAATTAGGAGTTAAAGTGATTAGTATGTGTATAATGGTAAATTAAGCTTGTATTCATGTTTTTTTATGTATGGTTTAGATGATTTGATTTATGAATTAATGAAAGGAATTGATGGAAAGGTATGGCCTTATTTTGGCCGAGAGGGTGTAGGTGTGTGTATGGTGTGTTATAGCATGTGAATTTAGTGTATGTCATGATAAATGAGGTGTATATTGTCGGATTGAATGATATGTGTATGTATATGGTGTAAAATGGTATGATCTTAAATAGTGTATGGTATGGCTAAGAGGTTCTATGAGGACTTTGGCATGTGAATCATAAATGTTGTGTGAATCATGGTAGAAATTAGGTGTTGGCATAGAAATGTAAGTATAGGTAGTGAATATGGTGAAATAATGCATGTACATGTGTGTGACATGTATGGTAGAGGCATGTATGGGGTGTGTAATGGCATGGCATGCATGATATGAGGTGTATACATGTATACATATGCTAGTATGATGATATGGGACATGTATGTGTGTGAACTTGTGGAAAAATACATGTTTATGGTTAAAAAACTATGTTTGGCTGAGTGGTGTGTGCCATGGGCAACATGGTAACTATGGCATGTCCTAGTAAGTAATGTGCTTGATTTGCATAATACCAAAAGCATGTGATATGTGGTATAAAGTTGGTATGAAGTATATGGAAACATGAATGGAAATATGGCATGTAAAGTAGTAAGATTAGTAGGGAAAATGTTACTAAAAATTGGTACCTAAAATGGCTTGGCAATGGCTTTGTAAAGTATAGGCAAAAATGTCCCAAAATGGCCTAAATATGGATTGCTAATAGTACAATTTATATAATGAAATTTGAATGGCATTATTGGCCAATAGTAATGGCATAATGAATTATACCTTGTGACATGACACATGGCCTATGATGGCAAGTTAATTTGGCATGAATTAGCACTAGTGAATTGAGGCTGCGAGCCTATAATCATGTACTAAAATAAGAAAATGACCTACAATTGTCCTATTAAATGGACCATTTCAGAAGTGTCCTATGAATGGTACTTACAATGCACATAATTTGAATTCAAATTATGACATGATGAATACCAAAATTTGAAATACAAATGCCTAGAAAAAAGACTTAAAATGTTGTTAGAAAACGATCTATAACTATCTGGTAGAATAAAAAATGACCTTTAACTATCTAGGTCACAATTCAACTATCAAAATAAATTCATAGTTGACTGTTAATCAAACTTAAATATTATAAAATGATGATTAGTAAATAAATGGACATAAAATAAGGCCAAATGGCGAACTTGTTAGACACCCACTAAATGGGTTGATCGATTAACTAGGGATTTATAGCTACTAGATAGTTAATGGTGGTTTTCTAGATATTTAGAGGTCTACAAACTAATCCCTACTATCCTTTGGAAGTGTTTGGTATTGATAATTTGGATATTAGGAGGTTTACAGACTGATCCCTACTATCCACAATGCAACTGGTTGTTAATTTGTTTAAGCTATTGGGAGGTCTCTGGATCGATCCTTGCTATCTCCTGTCTAGTATTAGGAGGTTTAAGTGAAATGATCTTTACTATCAAACTAGGTTAGTGCAATAGTCGGTGTCTAAAATATAGCCCACTACATAACTTCCCAATTCCTTTTAAGTTCAGTGACTTTAAGTGTAATCTATCTAGTCAAGCCTATTAAATTATATTAAATTAAGGTACAAATCAGATTGATGTCAAATCATTGAATAATTAAATTAATTGAAGTTTTTACAGTAGCATAATTGTAATTAAATTAATCGGGTGACTGATTAATTGGAACTAATGTCACTTGTATGAATTTAATTTCTGCATTACATATATATACTTATAGCTTGTGATTACAACTAAGTGCTTGCATGTGACATGTTTTTAAATGCATTAGATTCACCACTGAGGTTTTATACTTAGCGTACCAGTATTTGGAGCACAGGTTACACAGGTAAATAGTCTAACCTCAAAGATCAGGTAATGTAGCAACATAAACTATGAAGGGTACATAAATGTCCTTTTTGTTTTGTTAGTAAGCACTCATGTAAATGCTATAGGTTATGGGCTTAGCATGCTTAAAAGAAGTTGACAAAAGCTCCTATCTTGATTTAACTTGAATATGGTAAGGACTTTGTGGTATATAGTGTTGCCTCACTTAATAGAGTGGGTTGTGTATTGATGCAGGAAGGAAAGGTGGTAGCATATGCTTAGAGAGTTAAAACCACATGAGAGGAACTACCGTACTCATGATTTAGAGTTAGCTACCATTGTTTTTGCTTTGAAAATTTAGAGGCATTACCTATATGGTGAGAAGTGTTATATCTACATAGGCCACAAAAAGTCTGAAATATCTCCTTACAAAGACGGAGTTGAACCTAAGGTAGAGAATGTGGTTAGAAATGATTAAAGATTATGATCATTTGATAGACTACCACCAATGAAAAGCTAATGTGGTAGTAGATACTTTGAGTAGGAAGTTTAACCTTAAAAGCTATGAATGCTAGACTGCAGTACATAGGGGAAGATGCTATCCTAGCAGAACTTCAGATTAAACTAGATTTCAAAAAATAGATAAAGAAGGCATAAGGTAAGGATGAACAACTGGTAAAGCTAGTGGATAAAGTTAAAAAGGGGAAGGCAACCGAATTTGAACTGAGTGGAGATAGATATCTATATTACCGTAACAGGTTATGTGTACCTAGTATAGATGACCTAAGGTTACAGATACTAAAAGAGGCATATAAAGCTCCTTATTCTATAAACCCTAGTAGTATGAAGATGTACTTAGATTTGAAGTCTCAATACTAGTGGTCAAGTATGAAGAGAGATGTAGTAGAGTATACGGGTTAATGTTTGACATGCCTGCAGGTAGAAGTTGAACATTAGGTTCCTTTTAGATTATTGCATCCTATAGCAATATAAACCATAACTTTCTAGTTCACTTCTAATAACATGTTAGAGTTAATCATTTATCAAATCTTCACTTATACACTAATGTTCATAATTTTACATATATAGTCATGGCACATAAATACTTTTATGTAATATAGTACATGCTTCATGCTAACTCCATTATAGATGTATTATTTAGTGCTCGATAAAAGAAAAGCATACATGTTTATATGATTTAATGTAAGAGCTATGAATAAAAATGACGTACACAATGAAACATGATACTAGGATAAGATAAGATTTTAGGCATATTTTCATAAGTTATCTATATGAATTATAATCACTTACATGCGAAATATTTTTTTTTGCCATGTAACATGATACATGACTTAGGAAAATCAATAATGAAAAATAGAAAATTCATTACAAGAATAAATTGCATACATGTATGAATGAATTGATTAAATGCTTTGGTATCATTGTTAGTGTTATGTTATAATGTTATGGTAAAAAATTACTTTATCATTGTTACCTATAGGACTTATATATTCATACAAAGATGACTAAGGATTAATCATTCTAGACTATAATTAGTACAGTTGAGCAATTTTTCCTAGTACGAGGTTTTTCTTTGTGTAAGTTTGACCTTAAAGCAACAAAAATAAAAATTAGAGCTAGATATTGGATTATAATATATCAAAAGATAATAGCATATAGGGGAAAGTTCTTCTAGGGTTCTTATGGTTGAAAGATTTTTTGTAAAAATGTTGAGATTTTTGTATATGTATAATGCTTTGATTTGGAAGCAATTTTTATATCTAAACAATAAATTTCTAATTATTAAATATAGTGTGTAAAGTGTGTGTGAGTGTGTGTGATTTATACAGCTTTATGTTAAAGTTAATGCTTGGATTGAAATTTCACAGTCTAGAAGTATAAGTTTTTGGAGTTATAATGTTTAATTAGAGATTTATATCATAGATGAAGTTTTTAGGATGCATGTGATATTCAAAGTGTTTTTCTTGCAGGTTGAAAATTTTTGGGTAGTTCCTTAAATAGCTATTATGCTATCAAAATTTTAGCATGATGACCCAATTATGGTAAAAGTTTTCAAGGTACCAAACTATTCTAAGATGAAATGATACGTTTTCATAGAGAAAATAAAACAAAATTTTCTAGCTCCTATGTTTTTAGATGTTCTATGATATGCCTTTTTTTTCTTGAGTTGTAGCATCTTTTTATCGAGTTATCTATGGAATGAGTAAGGCCTGTTTTAAGTCTCAACGTACCAAATGTAGCATTTACCATTAATTCACATGGACATTTGCTGAGGACTATATAAAGTACATATCGACTAACTGATATAGAGATGGGACCAATCCTTCTTTCATGTTTATTTATTTGGTTTTGTATCTTTTTAATTAATTTTTTTTATTTTGGGTTGTAATAGGTAGTTTAATTAACTCATTTTACATGTAAAAGCTTAACTAAACAACAATAATTTTATAGATAGTTAATTGGTGTTTCCTTAATAAAAATGGTTTTGATTTTTTCTTTAATAATAGTCACAACAAAATATATATATCCTAGAGATGAGAGTTAGGTAATTATCGCTAATTCCTATGTAATTAAGGATAATTATTAGGTCAATAAGAAATTAATAAATGAACTATTTTTTGGATGTATAATTTTTATTCATATTTTATTTAATATTTTGATAATTTACCTTCATTCATATGTAAAAATGATATGCATATTTATTATAATGCTTGCTTACATGATATAGGACCCATAAATGTTAGAATACAGAAGTGTATATTATTAAGTCATAAATAAGATATGATTTCGAGCCTTTCTAGGTAAAAGATTAGTAGGTTCTAGTGTAGAGCTAAGTGACAATTCCAAACATAATGGCCATGTCCTTAGTATATAAATCTACAGTGGCAACTCTATTGGGGACTAAGAATTAAATTTGAAAGTGCATAAATAATATTGTTTTTAATATTTTAATTTTTACTAGTCTCATGCATCTCATTCTACATAAATTATGTCCTTTCTTACCTTCTATGGTGTTATGAACCATGACCCCATTTTTCATTCATGAATAAGGAATTGCTAGCATATCCATTAATCACAAGACTAATACATTTAGATGTATTAAATGGTGAAGTAATCAATTGATAATACCCATAATTGGGAAGACCTATTAGGAGAGACCCCTACTTATGGGAGCTGTAATCCTTTTAAGACTAAATAAGAAAACCATAAAGTTATGCTTAGCAACTACCCTTACGTTGTATAACCATAAGTGTCTATGATTGCATTGTGATTGCTATATGGGCTATTACATTTGACATTATTTAAAGTAGGGGTTATAAGTTATTATTGTTTCATAAATTTTTAAATACAAAAAGTCATTAGGCCTAATTGAGCCTATAGTCAAACCTATGTATCCCCTATTGATACTTAGGTAAGCCCACCTAGAAATGACTGGCTTAACCATAAGTGCATGAGAAATAAGGTTGGAAGGCATATTGCTTGTGTTTGTTTTTGTACATGCTAACATGTAAATTTCTTATTTTTATGTGCACATCCATAAAAATTAAACACATATCTTGTAAAAATAATTAATGAACATGTAAGCATATTTACCCATACTTATCTGCATCACCATGCATATCTACTCTATGACATAAAATTCTAGTTCATACAAACATATTCCATGTATTCTCAAATTATAAGCACATCCATTTAAATAGTATGGTACACATGCATTGTAAACCCACTTTATCTAGATTTAAGTATACCTCACATTAGCACACATCAGGCTAATCATGTATATATGCCATCATGTATTCTAATACTAAAAACAATCTACTATACACTCATTCATGATATATCTTGTAAAAGTGTAATAATATGCATCTTTTCATTTGTAACCACACGCTATTCATATACACATGCATCAATATATGTTACATATTGTATAAGTTTTCATAGGTTCTTTCATGCATTAACTAAGTATAAATAACATTTTAGGTCTACGTTCAAATGCATTGTACTAACTTATAGTATTTTCATGAGTTATACATATATATATATTATGCATTATTGACTGTACTAACTTATATATAGTAATTCCATGCATGCATATTAAAATCATGCACCCCTATACCATTATCCTTAGAAAAATCCAATTATTTTAATCATGATTCATCCACCATGTAGATTTCATGCATACCTTATTTGAGCATACATGACATCTATCATTTGGAGCACTCTAACCCACCTCGCATTATTTTACCTAGTATTAGTATAACATGCATCCATGAATTAACCAAGTAAAGAAACACCATGCATTTATTACATATATACATAAATTTATGCCTAAGATGAATCATATAAGTTGTGACACCTCCTACTAGATTCCCAAAGAAAACTAATAAGCAATTTACTTCCCATTAGGTCACCCATCTTGAAATTGCTCTCTCAGTTCACTCATTTAACTTTTAGTAATTCTGTGATATTTATTTCAATCAGACTCCAAATTCATTTTTGTTTGTCCTCACATATTACTTAGGGTTATACCATATTATTCATGCCAATATTGGCCAATTACAAGCTAGTTTGA
Organism: Hura crepitans; assembly: GCA_948208565.1. Lineage (NCBI taxonomy): Eukaryota > Viridiplantae > Streptophyta > Magnoliopsida > Malpighiales > Euphorbiaceae > Hura > Hura crepitans. Next base: position 11,031 of record CANXYI011610590.1, read on the forward strand.
TTTTTCCTAAAATTCGATAGAATAATAGCTGTATGGGTCCTTATCTAAAATTTAAACACTTAAATGCTTCAATAATCTCATATCTCAAGTCCTGGACCTTTCTGGTCACTCATATATTAACCTAGCATGAGCCTAGTCATTAGTATATAGGCCTCAGGCCACGATCAGAAGTTAGAGCCTCAAGCTCATATATCATCAAATCAGATTAAATAGAAGTATAAATTCTCAAAAGCTATTAGCTTAACTTATTAGAAACACAGTATATACCCAAATGCTTACATGCCCTTTATATATACACAAGACCCATTTCCTAACTAAGTACATAGACTGCAAAACTATACATGGTTTACAGTTCAACCTTCTAATGCCTATCCTCTAAACCTTACTACATGCTTCACGAGGCTACATCTCTATTTTAGTTACTTGCGCATCAAAATAGGTATGTTGAGTATAAAATTATACTAAATGGCTAAACCAAGTATTTAAATCATGTCATATTATTTATTCATGCATATACAATCATAGTATTAGTTTACTCTAGATATTAATTTCAATTAAAATGATTTTAAGGTAATAAATCATTCATATAGTCATTTAAACCCAAGCAAATCATAAGTTTTAGCCATTATAAAGGATATCATTCATAAGTCTTCATTGTCAAGTTAATAAATATTATACATGTAAAATTACCAAAATAGCCCTAGCTGCATATACTAAATAGTCATTTAGGTACTTATGTCTAATTATGAATTTCATGGTTTATTAACATCAGGTTTAATTGACATATAATGTTTATTTAGTTAATTTAACTAGCACAATTAGAAAGATGACACTAACATACAATGGACCTCGAGGGAATAAAAATAGTGCAGTGTCCCCAATCTAGACCCCGACTGTTACACTAGCCTGATCAAGTTATAGCACTTAAGGTGCTAATAACATGATATGGTCTATCCAACAGACTAGTATAGTGGTCCTTTAGGACCTTAGCAGCTATACCACCCCTATTGAAGATTAGTAAGGTTATAAGTGGGTCTACCTAGT
>CANXYI011610669.1:0-12415 GCA_948208565.1 Hura crepitans
TCATCATTTGTGCAAGGTGTATTTCTTTGGTTAACTTTACATTCCTTCTTGTATCTGATGGTTGCAATGTGAGACAAATTCTTGTGAATCAACATTTTATCTTCATGTTATATTGATCAACACATGTAACCGCACTTCTTCACTAATCTGGCCAGATTTTGGTCAATTGCATTTGAGTTGTGTACAACTGATTAGGGTGCAACCAAATGCATATAGTGATTCTACAATGTTGTGCCATGAAATGAAGTACAATGCTCTTTATCTATCAATGATATTCTTTTGATGTTGATTTCAGGTTAGAGTAAACACCCGTCTACTGTATCAGCAAACAAAATTTAACCTTCTTCGAGAAGAAAGCGAGGGCTATGCCAAACTGGTATGCAACTGGTCTGTTCTTCCGTGTTAATATTTTCTGTTTGAGTGGTTGGGGAAATTATATAGTATGTTCTAGTGTCATTTTTTCTGGAATATTTTAATGTGTATTTCTTTGGAGGTGATTGATATTTCTTTCTTTTTTTTTTTCCTCATATGAAGCATTGGGAATTTTTTAGGCAGAAGTTTACATTCGTTAGATTAGCCTTCAATTAAATATAAAATATTAAATAGAAGCACTGCAAACTAATAGCTGTTGGTAAACTTTTAGCAGCTTATAAAAGCATTTCATTTTTTTTCCCTTTCCCCTTGGATCCATCATATGTATCACAATTCTATCTAATTTAGCTAGATGGATAATTTGCTTCCACTTGGCTTGGGTAGAATTTGAAGCAATGGAGCGTGGTCTCTCTCTTCCCCCTTGCTTTCCCCTTTCTATTTCTTATTGTTTCTTATATTTAATTAAACTTTAGATAAAAATTGAAATTAGTTTTATTGCACATGATAACCACTGTAGTGCACATTCCTTTCTAGAAAATTTGTAATTTTTCGTATTGCTTTTAGTCTTTAATTTGACCAGCATGTTAATTGGCAAGTAAAATGTGTTTGTTGGTTTTCCATTGATAAATAATTTCATAGGTCCAATTGAAAATAAATTTCTGCAGGTTACCCTGCTGTGTAGAGGCCACGAAGATACCAATGGAAGTGCCTCAGCAGCAACCATAGGCATAATTAAGGTTTAAGTTGAACCGATTTTTAACACTGGCTGTCTGCTATTTTATTCTTTTGACTTTATTTTCTAACTTATTCAATCTATGCAGTCATTAATTGGGCATTTTGATCTGGATCCAAACCGTGTTTTTGATATTGTGAGTTTTCTCTTCTTGTTAATCTTATTATTTTCTTCATTATATTGTTTAAGGATTTGATGATCCAATCTGAACTATTGGTTGCTGTTTTTAACCATCAGGTTTTGGAGTGTTTTGAACTTCAGCCTGACAACAATATCTTTTTGGAACTCATCCCTATCTTTCCCAAGGTATGCAGTATTTTATTCATGGAGGATGCCAAACTTTGAGTTCTGCTCATACTTTTATTTTTGTTTGCAGTCTCATGCTTCGCAAATTCTTGGTTTTAAGTTCCAATACTATCAGCGAATGGAAGTAAATAGTCCAGTACCATTTGGACTTTATAAACTCACTGCTTTGTTGGTGAAGGAAGAGTTCATCGATCTCGACAGCATGTAAGTAACCTTCTCAAGCCTTTTGTCTTGGAGCAAAGTGATTAGCTGCTGTTGCAAATTAAGAATTTCTAAATATTATTTTGTTTCTTTGACTGCATAGTTCACTGGATTTTTAGATTGGAATTCAATTTTTTGGGCTTTGCAGTATTTTTTTTCCCTTCAATATGAAAATTTGCAACAGAAATTTTATAAACTGTATCACATTCCCTATAAGGTTCATTGATGCAATTTTAATTCTAATTTGAAGCGCTTTTGTAGTTGCTATTCATTATAGATAAGTTTGTAATAGTGTAGACATGAATATGCATGAATATATTATTAAGTTATATGTGTATACATGCATGGTATATATATTGTAATTAGTTCTTGAATTTTTCTACTACCTTTTAGCACTGACTTGTTCTGATGACGATTTCAACTTTGTGGCAGATATGCTCATCTACTTCCCAGAGATGATGAGGCCTTCGATCATTACAATGCATTTCGTGCTAAGAAATTGGATGAGGTACATTGTTTTTACTGTAGGGTTGCTGTATTAGATAGGTCACAGATGAAGAATAATAACCATCTCCTACTCTTTCAGCACTTATAAATTCTGTTTGCATTTGTGTTCCTGGTATATTTCTGCAGGCTAACAAAATTGGAAAAATAAATCTGGCTGCTACTGGGAAGGATCTCATGGATGATGATAAACAAGGAGATGTTACTATAGATCTTTTTGCAGCTTTAGACATGGAAAGTGAGTCTGTTGTGGAAAGGTCCTCGGAACTTCAAACCAGTCAAACCTTGGGGTTGCTTACTGGTTTTCTTTCAGTTGATGACTGGTAGGTTTAATTATTGTCTTGTTTTGTTTGTTTTTTAAGGAATTGTTATGGAAGATTCATTTGTTTCGCTATGCCTACTATCACCATACTCTTCATCTTTGTTTGCTTCTCCATATTGAGTACTATGTTGGTTTTGGCAAGGTTTAGTTTGGAATTCATCATGTTATATTGAATCAGTTTTCGTGAATTTGAATTAGAGAAATTTGAGTTCTTAGTTTCCAAGATTCCAATTATATGTGTATTAGGCTCCTCTTCCTTTTTCCTATGTCACAACTCGGTCCTAAATTTTTAGTAGTTCTGTATAATACTGTGGATTTGAAGATAAAATTTGTTTTAAATTTTTATTCAGAATTTTATCATCTATAACCAGTTTTTCTTCTTTGCAGTTGCATTAATGCTTTTCTAAGTTAGAGGTTTTCTAGTTTTGTTATGGTTTTATAAACCTTTATGTGTTCAATTAGTTGATAACTGCATATTATCAGAGGGCCCCAGGCAATTTCTGTTGGGTAAGAAAGTTGATGTGTAGTATATGGATAACCACTGTGCAAACATGTGAAATTTTTTTAGCTTTTGCATGCATAATTTACCTTGTGGATTTATTTGAACTCATATTTTATATTTCATTTATCAAATGCAAAAGTCTGCTGTGGTACTTATTGTAGGGTTATACTTAAGTAATGTGTATAATTATTGCTTTTTCCCTTTTGCAACCTAGGACTGGTCAAGTGTTCTTTTTTTTTTTTTTTTTCTGTTGTTTTCTCGTCCCTTAATCAATTATGGTGGCAATTTCTTCATTGCTATAATGCTATTTTATAACTTCTTGCTCAGGTATCATGCTCACATGCTGTTTGATCGTCTGTCTGCACTAAATCCAGTGGAACATGTTCAAATATGTGATGGATTGTTTAGGTAAATTGAAATTCTTCAATTATTAATCCACCTCTTTCTTGTATGCCTGTGCTATGCAAAGACACTCTTGACTCTTGAGTGCATACTGTTACGATTTAATTCTAACTGGTGACAGAATTAATTAGGAGCAGAAATTAACTGAATCAGAGTAGCAGAAGAAGGATAGGAATAGGATAGAAGAGAGCAGAAGGAAGAAGAAGAAGAAGAAGAGAGAATGAGACAAAGGAGAGATATGGAGAGAGAAAGAGAAATGGATTAATTCATTGATAGTGGTCCCCTAGGTGGGACTTTACATCATATAGGCAGAGAGAAACAGCTGAGCTGTGCATTTACATCAGAAAGGCATGTGCTACAGCTGTACAAAAATAGAATAAAAGATATTTTAACTAACTATTATTCTTATAGCAGATAACTAACAACTGTCTGCTTAATTTCCTTTTCTACCCCTACGTTTATATGTGACAATGCGCCCCCCCTTCTTTTCTCTTCTTGAGCACATTCTTGTCCCCAAGAATGATAAAAGTCAGCAAACTGAAACTTGATGAAGTTTAGATCTTCCCAAGTGGCATTAATAGAGTGTGGGTGCTGCCATTTGATGAGAAGTTGTTGGACATGGGTGTCGCCTACGAGAATGGTTGGAGTGTTGAGGACCTTCTCTGCAACAATGATAAACTCCCCCTCAAAAGTTGGGTGGAAGTGTAGGCTGAATAGGAGCAACGGAAGGTGGCTTCTTCTTAAGCAGAGATACATGAAAAACAGGATGGACCCGACATGTAGGGTGCAGTTGTAATCTGTAGGCTACTTTACCAACCTTTTCTAGGATTTGGAAGGGTCCATAGAATCAGGCATTGAGCATGAGAGACTTGTGGATGGCGAGGGGATACTGCCCATATGGTTGCAGCTTTAGATAGACCCAGTCATTCATAGCAAATTCCCGCTTTGACCTCTTCTTGTCTGCATACTGTTTCATCTTGATTTAGAGTAAGATAGTTGCTCCTTGAGATAAGAATTCATGGCATCTCTCTGTTGTAAGTAGTCTGCTACTGCTGTAGCTGAAGTAGTAATGGCCGGTAGGACAGGCAAGGAAGGAGGAACCCCGGAAATTGCTTGGAATGGGCTCATGTTGATTGCGGCGTGATAGGTGGTATTATACCCATACTCAACAAGATTGATCCATCGATGCCAAAGCCTAGGTTTATGAAAAGTCATGCAGCAAAGATAGGTTTCAAGACACTTGTTGAGCCTTTCCGATTGTCCATCCGTTTGAGGATGGTATGCAGAGCTGAATAGCAGTTTAGTACCCAATTGCTTCATCAATTCTTGCCAAAAAAACCCTGTAAATATTTTATCCCTATTGGAAATGACTGTGTGGGGGCATGCCATGCAACTTAAACACATTGTCTAGAAATGATTGGGTCACTTGGGTAGCATTAAAGGGGTGGGCTAAGGGTATGAAGTGGGCCATCTTAGAGAACTTGTCAATGACCACTAATATGGTGTCAAACCCATTAGACTTAGGGAGCCTCTTAATAAAATCCATTGTGACATCCTTCCAAGCTTGGGTAGGGACAGGTAGGGGCTACAAAAGCCCCGATGTAGCTATGGACTCATTTTTGCACCGTAAACACATCACAATTTGAGATCCATGTTGTAATAGATTGCTGCATTTTTGGCCAATAAAAACTTTGCTGAAGTTTGGTAAAGTGGCCCGAATTCCAAAATGGCCTCTAATAGGAGAATTATGGCACACCGAAATTAGTTTAGAACGGAGGGTAGTGGAAGGGCCAATATAAAGCTTCCCTCTGTATTGGTAAGAATAGTTGGGTAGGGTAGTATGATCAATGGATAAGGTGGTGATAAGGTCTTGTATGGTAGGGTCAACAGCATATGAGGATTGAACTTCTAAAATCCACTTAGGTGTAGGAGAAAAGAGTGTAAGTTGAGTGAGGGAAGTGGCAGGAATATACCTTTTGGAAAGTGCATCAGCCACTTTGTTGTTAGCCCCCTTTTTGTATTGAATGACATAGTCCAAGCCCAATAACTTAGAGATTCCCCTTTGCTGTATATAATTATGCAGCCCCTGCTCGAGTAGATGCTTTATACTATGCCTTGAGCGGAAATAATTTGGCCTAAATAGGATATTGAAGATCTGCCAAATTCGCACTTAAAGCTTAAGATAGGGCTGATGTTGTTTAAGGAGATCAAAAATTGCTTTCAGGTGAGTGAGATGTTCATTGAGGGAGGCACTATAAATGAGGATGTCATTAAAAAAATTGGACAAATTTGCGGAGGTAGGGCTGAAATACGGAATTCATAAGGGCCTGGAAGGTTGAAAGGGCATTTGTTAAGCCAAAAGGCATAACCACAAACTTGTAGTGCCCTAAATGAGTCTTGAAAGTAGTCTTATGAATATCCTCTATCTTCATTCGGATTTGGTGATATCCAGATCGTAAATCCAGCTTGGTAAAAATGATAGCTCTCGATAACTCTTCCAATAAGTCTTCGACTATGGGAATTGGAAATTTATCCTTTAAAGTGAGCTTGTTAAGCTCTCGGTAATCAACACAGAACCGCCAGGATCCATCTTTTTTCTTAACCAGTAGCACTGCTTAGTACTAGGCTGAATGAGGTGGTTGGCTAACATTTCCTGAACTAGTTTCTCGATTTCCGACTTCTGGTGATGGGAATACCAATAGGGCCGCACAATAACAGGTTTTGAATTGGGCTTAAGGGCTATGGCATGGTCATGGACCCTTTGAGGAGGAAGGGTGGTAGGTGTTTGGAACAGGACATGGTAGTGTTTCAGTAGGTTTTGGATGGGTGTGGGGATAGGTTTAGTGGCTGGTTTGGATTCTGGTTCACAGAAAGGGTGGACTTGTAGCAAAAAGAAGGTGGAAGTGATGCCTTTCCAGCCATTGTTGATAGCCTATTTCAGGGCTTTGACTGACATCATTCGTAGGGTAACCTTGTCCTTTAAGCCTTGCAACTTTAGAGCCTTCGTGTATATTAAACTTGTTGGCTGAAAAATTGAATGTGACAGGAGAGTGACGTTTCATATCATAATCTCCCAACTCTAGAATCTGCACGTCAAAATCAAATCTGATGCCTTGCATTGTCCATTTACACCCATTACACCGGGTAGTTACTGTTAGTTTTTTGCCATCAGCAACTGTGACCGTGTTGGGTGAGCCTTGGGTCAATGGAAGCTTGAGCTCCTTGGCAATGTTTGAGTCCACAAAGATGTGGGTACTCCCATTGTCAATCAACAACATAATAGGCTTGCCATTGATTTGTCCCTTGAGTTTCAAAGACCACCTTCTACTGCATTAAGGGAAAGGGCGATGAGCTCGTGTCATTTTCCAGCACTTCCTCTTCCATTGTTTCATGCCATTCTTCCCCGCCTACGTCCTCGTCTGTAGTGGCGTGAACAACCATTAATTTCTTGTTGACAAATTAATGACTCAGTCTAAACTTGTCGCCACACCTGTAACAAGTGCCTGGGGTTTTGAAATTGGGATTTAAGGGACTTTTGGTTGTTTGGGTAGTGTGTTTGGTAGATGAATTGTTTGGAAGAGTGGGGTTGGAATTAGGATTATATGATGGGATGGAGTTGGCGGTAGGTTTAGGAAATGAGGAAATAGTTGCTGACCAAGGTTTGGCAGTAGATCGGTATGGGTTCTGAGCTTTAAGAGCTACTAGGTGTTGCTCTTGTAACAAGGCGTGTTCAATGGCTGAGTAAAAATCAGTGGGTTTGAACATTTTTATGATAGACTTAATGCCTTCTTGTAAACCCCCTATGAAGCTAGATGTGTAAAAAGATTCAGGTTGGGCTAGGTATAATCTCTCCATTTTCAGCTTAAGGAGTTCAACTCTAAGTATTCCTCCACAGTAGAGGTTTGCCTAATTTTCTGCATCTCCTCAACCACATTATCTTCTCCGTACTCCTTAAATCTTTTGCCCAAAGCATTAGCAAACACCTCCCAAGTAGCATCCCTCCTATCTCTATTCCAATTAAGGAACCATGCTTCAGCCTTCCCTTGCAAGAATAAACTAGCTACATCAATCTGTTTTTCAGGGGGAACTTCATAAATGAGGAAGTGTTTCCTATATTTTCCCAACCAAGACTTCACATCGGACCCTTCGAAAAAAGATAGATCATACCTAGGCACTAGCCTATTGGAATAACTTCTTGTTGATCCCCATAGATTTGAACCTTCTCCTAAAGTAGTAGTAGGAAGGATTCCCTTATCAAATCTAGGACAATACGGGCTAAATTGAAGAGTTTCTTTACCTCTAGAAGCATTTGTGATATTGCTACTACTAGGAACAGAGGTTGGTGTAGGATCTGAAGGTGGAGGGTTAGAGTGACTGCCCTGAGTGAGCTGGGCAAGATAAGCCACAGAACGTTGGCTTTCCAACCTGAGTTCTTCGTAATGGACCTGAGTCTTTATATGTTTCTCACGCAAAACTTGCTGCTCTTGCATCAGAGTCTCCATTCGGGCATTATGCTGGTGTTAGAAATTGCTTTGTTCCTCTACCCTGGAGCACAATGATTTCAGCTGTTCCTCTAGATCAGCCATGGGGGCAGCGGAATCTTCGGTGGGTTTTCGGAGTTTGACCATGGAATAATGCAGCGGAAGGATAACAAAAAACCAAGCCGAGAATCGCCTGGCTTTGATACCATTTTGTTAGGATTTAATCCTAACTGGTGACAGAATTAATTAGGGGCAGAAATTAGCTGAATCAGAGTAGCAGAAGACGGATAGGAATAGGATAGAAGAGAGCAGAAGGAAGAAGAAGAGAGAATGAGACAAAAGAGAGATATGGAGAGAGAAAGAGAAATGGATTAATTCATTAATAGTGGTCCCTCAGGTGGGATGTTACATCATATAGGCAGAGACAAAAAGCTGAGCTGTGCATTTATATCAGAAATGCATGTGCTACAGCTGTACAAAAATAGAATAAAAGATATTCTAACTAACTATTATCTGCTTAATTTCCTTTTCTACCCCTACGTTTATATGTGACACATACTTGGTGCCTGTTGGTAGATAAGTAAATGTCATGCGTGAAATGAACTCAAATTCATTGCTCTATTAACATTTTATTTGATTTTGTTGTGGAATGTGCACTAGTATCATGATTTGCATCAAATGCATATTATAATAATTATTTTGAGCCTATTTTCAGCTCTACAATTAGATTTTTACTTAGTAACATTTTGATAAATTAACTGCATAAAGTATTTCAGCATAATAATTTTTTTTTTGAGCCTATTGTGGATGCTATCTGTTTCAAGTAATGCTGTCTTTAATATGGTCAGGCTAATAGAAAAGTCCATCTCAGCAGCCTATGATATCATTCATCAGATGCATCTTCAAAATTTTGGATCTCCTTCGGGAGCCGATATTGATTCTGAGGTGATAAGTAGTTCTTTTGGCCACAAGTCTTCCATTGATCTTCCCAAAGAGCTTTTTCAGATGCTTGGAACTGTTGGGCCTTATCTGTACCGTGATACAGTACTGCTGCAGAAGGTTCTGTATTTGCTTATTAGGGATTTTTTGACAAGATTGTTATTGTTGTTATTATTCTTATTCTTATTCTTCTTATTTCTTTTCCCATTTATTATGATGCTTTTGGGGTTGATTATATCTAGTTTCTTCCTGAACAGGTGTGTAGAGTATTGAGGGGTTATTATGTGTCTGCACTTGAGCTTTTAGACAGGAGTGATGGAGTTGCAAATAAGGAACCTGTTATTACTGGAAATCCTCGCTTGCACTTAAGAGAAGCAAGGTCAAGAGTAGAGGAAGCATTAGGGTCATGCCTACTACCTTCTCTGCAGTTGATACCTGCAAATCCAGCAGTTGGACAGGAGATTTGGGAAGTGATGAATCTCCTTCCTTATGAGGTTAGTTTAACATAATTGCGGGTTGATTATATGAATTTTGTAACATGTTGGACTTTCATGATAGCCTTGCTGGTTTGATTATATGTCTAGGTGCGCTATCGTCTATATGGTGAATGGGAGAAAGATGATGAACGGAATCCTATGGTTTTGGCTGCCAGGCAAACATCAAAAGTACATGAAATCTCTCTCTCTCTCTCTCTCTCTCTCTCTCTCTATCTCTTCCCCTATTTCATGTTGGAAATTGTGCTTTAGGAGAGTAATATCCTCTTCATTACTGCATTACTCATTCTTATGTAGCACTCTATATTATCTTGTAGTTGGACACAAGGAGGATTTTAAAGAGGCTTGCGAAGGAAAATTTGAAGCAGCTGGGTCGGATGGTTGCAAAACTAGCTCACGCTAATCCAATGACTGTACTTCGAACAATTGTTCACCAGGTGATTTATTTGATGCACCAATATTTTTCCCTTGATAGTTTTGGCTTTCATGGGGAGGGAAATATATTCTCTCAAACTTTCATGTGCAGATTGAGGCATATAGGGATATGATTACCCCTGTTGTAGATGCTTTCAAGTATTTGACACAGGTGAGGATTTCCTTTCGTAATTGTTAATTACTTTCTTCTTCTTGATATATGTCTTAAATGTGTTTTTCTTTAGTAGGAAATGATTTTGTATTCTTTTATTGTATTGCCTTGCCGTTTGTTAGGTTTTCCATTTCCTCATGAAGTTCCAATATGTCAAGGATGATGATGGCGATTCTTTGTATATATAGTGAATTTGGCATATAGACTTATTGGAATGAATGATAGTTGGTTCCACGTCTTGTGTATGTACCCCATATTATCAAACCCCTTTTCTTTCTATTGTTCTTTTGGCAAATCAAGAAACAAATCATGGAAACTAACTGCTATTGTTTGTGCGTCTATGCTTAATTGCACTGGTCTAGTGCCTATGCCAAAGTGATGCTCATGTGCTAAGCATTGGTGGGTTGTTTGTAATGGAAATACTTATGAACCAAGAGAAGCTGTTGTGATGAGCAACTAGTTCGATGCACTATCATTAGAATTTGCTGGAATGAAAATTAGTTCATTTGATTGGTTTTTTGCACTCTTGCGTGACATCTCTTTGTTGACTAGATAAACCTTTTATTTTTCTAATCACCTAGGGCGTTTGTCAATTTAAATACATTATGGGTGCTTTCTTTAGAATGCTGGCTGGGAAGGTTTCCAAATGCATTCTTAAAAGTTAATCCTAGTAGAGATATGAAGGGTAGGCTCTCATACTGTAACGTATAAAAGGAAAAAGGGTAAAATGGGAAGGTAGGTAGTAGTTAGTTATGCTTATTCTGCCGAATTTCCTTTTCTGCTTCAGTTGTTACACGCCTCTTTGGCAGTATGCATAGTTCATGCTCATGCTTACTATATGTAACAGTTCCTCACAGGGGGATCACAAGTTTTTGATCAATACAGAATAGTTTCCTTCCCTTTAATTTTTATTCTCTCTCTCTCTTATCCCTCTTTGTTCTTCTTCTATTCTTTTGCAATTCTCTGTTCTCTAGAACCCAGTCATCCATAATATTAAGGACAATCCTAACAAATCAAAGCCATCGTTCCTTGGTTGCTCCGCCCAACTCCGATAATGACAAAAAACCAATCCCTTGAAGAAGTCTATTGAGGACCTGGAAGAATAGTTTCGGTCCTTCACAACCTCTTTCGAGGAGCAATGGGAGACCTGAGCTGGAATCTTGGAATCCAAATTTCACAACCTTCAGGCGGAGCAAAACAATTGCATTGCAATGTTGTTGCAGGAGCAATCGTTGTTATGCACGAAACTTCATTAGGAGACCCAATGCTTGATCGCCTAGCTAGCTCAGCTCATTTAGAGCCAAAATGTCGATCACTTGCCACTAGTTTTTGCCTTGTCCTCCAACTTGCGAGGTAAGGAGACCGTACTTGCGTTTGATAGCAATTCTAGACTAGATAAGGGACTGTTACCCAATCCTAATGAACGAGATAGTGGGGATTTAATGAATCAGAGTAGATCCTATCTCCAATGATTCCTTCTAAAGTGTGATTTACCCACCTTTGAAGGAGATGTTGTTCAGCCATGGTTAAGCAAATGTCGTAAGTACTTCACCATTTATGAGGTTACTGCCGATAGACAGGTTGATTTAGCCAGTCTATACTTGATGGGAAAAGCCGAGTCATGGTTTCTGAATTGGAGTAGAGATAAGGGAGAGATTGGTTGGGAGGAATTTTTGGTAGCTATTTGTAAAAGGTTTCACGACAGTGTTGAAGGGGATGCTGTTGAGGAGATGATTAAACTCAAGCAAGCCAGATCTATAATTGGGTATTTAGATAAATTTGAGATGCTGAAGGTAAAAATGGAGTAGGTATACCCTAACCAACTTGTATCATTCTTTGTTTCATGTTTCATTAGGGGTCTTAAGGATGAAATTTGATTTGCAATCAAGATGTTTAAACCATCATATTTATACTCTGCAATAGAGCAAGCTAAGTTGCAAGAGACACACCTCGAAGTCTTAAATATCAAACCAGCCCTCAAATCGAACCCTGCCAATAAAACTTGGACTACCTCCTCTTTTACCACCAAAAAATCGAACGCAGTGACTCACGAACCATCAAACACAATACAAACCCAAATCCATCAAACCTCACTTCTCCTAAACCACCCAACGCAAACTTTAGAAAACTAGGGACTTGCTACAAGTGCGGGGACAAGTACTTTCCTCGGCACCTGTGTGCTAATTCAAAGAAATTGCTAGTAATGCAGTTTGCTGATGAACGCATTACCGAGGAAGGAGAATGGCTTATTGATGAAGATGCTGATCCATTAGAAACTCTGAGGCTAGATGAACATGTAGGAGTTTCCTTAAATGTAGTGGAAGGGGGACTTAGTGATAACACTATCAAGCTGAAAGGGCAATTAAACGGTTAGTCCATAATGATTCTCATTGACAGCGGGAGCACCCATAGTTTCGTGGATTCTAAGATCTCAAAATCCCTTAAGCTTCCAATGGTTCACATACCAACAATCACATTGATAGTTCTTGATTGGAGGAGGATCACGGTAGTGGGCAAATGTGATAGGTTAAAATGTCCATGCAAGGTAGTAAGTTTCTGTTTGACATGAGGGT
>CANXYI011610733.1:0-10480 GCA_948208565.1 Hura crepitans
TTGATCAAGCAAAAATGGCCATTTTAGAGGTTAAAATGATCGTTTTTGCTCTACTGAAATGGTTGTTTTGAGTCCTAGAGAAATTCCAAAATCGGTGAATGAAAACGGTCAATTTAAAGGCAAAAATGGTTGTTTCCACAAAATGGCCATGGCAGCCAAGAAAATGTTTGTTTTCCTTAGGACAAAACGATCGTTTTCAACCTCAATTTTCATGTATAAAAGGCGAACTTCATACCAGTCTTAGGGTCAACTTTTCTTAGTAAGTGCACACATAAAATCTCAAAAACACTTTCCGAACACTATTTTTATAATTCCAGAAGAATTTCTCCACAATTTTTCATTTTTTTTCGAGATCTTTTTCGAAAAGCAATTATATACGATGGGTCGACTAGTTCTTCTCCTTCTTCTTTTATTTTATTTTTCTTTTATCCATCTGCCAGTTATATGTGACAACTTATTAAATCTATATATTATTATTGTTGTTGTATTTATTTATTATTTATTGTTATTTTCTTTATTAATTATTCTATTTCATCTTTTTATTTTATTCTTCATACTAACATCATATTTTGTTGTTATGCAAGTTGTTTTATCTGTTGGAGTTTTAATTAACCTTTCTTTCTGCTTTTTATCAAACATCGATAAAGTAACCCTTCATCATTCCTTTATTTTTATTTCTTTTTTATTCCTTGTTATTTTTATTTTCCTCCTTAATTTCTTGTTATTCACTTTATTTATTTTTTTTATTATTCTTTGGTTATATTGTATTTGAGGTTATTTCAATGTAATTTTATTTTTATTCTATTAGAATGTATTTTAGGTAAGTTCCATGTAATTTCTATTTACTTTTTGGTTAGAATGTATTTTAAGTAATTGTCATGTAATTTAAATTTCATTTTGATTATTTCCTTGTACATTTCATGAATGTTGTAATAGATAGAAAATAATTTTTACACGTCATAAAAAAATAACCAAATCGTTTTATATCTAATTAATTAGAGTTTTTCTAATAAAATAGATTTTGATTTTTTCTTAATAAAAGTGACAACAATAAAATCTATTTTCATAAATTGGCATACGAGAACTAAAGTTCTTGAAAATAATCAATTACCCGATTTCATGTATGATATTCTTTAATTTTAAGCGCTTTATTTATTTCTGTAATTATATTTTATTATTCTTTTATATGATTGTGTGATTTATTCTTAATTCTAAAATTTGCTTAAGAAAAAAGATAAAATTATAAATTTAATCTAAAATTTTGTATTAACTTGAGGTATACATAAGAGTAGGGTTCCGAATTGCTCTAGTTTTGGCCCAACAAGCTATTTTTCAACCCTAATTGAGTGGCGACTCCTACCTTGTAATGCTCAACTCGCTATTTCTAGACTAGTTAAATAGAAATGGCTAAGGATTCCTCTAATTTTTTTCTCATCTTTCAAGACTCGAAGAGTGAGATTTAGGTCAAGTCTTTGGTTATTTCAGTTTGATCAACCTCAAAAAGGAAGGGACATGAACACCAACATTGACGCTAAAGGGGTGCAGTATGGAGTAAAATTTTTGAAAAAAAATATTTAAAAATTTAAATTTTTATTTCCAATGTTTTAAAGGCCAAAATAGGCTAAAACGGTCATTTTTGGCTCCCAACATGGCATCGTTTTGCACATTTGACTCCCAAAAAAATTCCTAAATAGGCCATGGAAAACAGCAATTTTAGAGGCGAAAACAGTTATTTCACATATGGAGACAGTTGTTTTGGCCAAGAAAACATTCATTTCCTTCAAGCCAAAATAGCCATTTTTAATCTCGAGTTTCGTGTATAAAAGGCCAACTCCATACCAGTCTGAGAGGTGGACTTTTCTAAGTAAGTGCACACCTAAAAGCTTAAAAACACTTTTCAAATGCTATTTTTATAATTTCAAAAGATTTTTACACCATTTATTCATCTTTTTCAAGATCTTTTCCTAAAGGCAATTGTACATAGTGGGTCAACCAATCTTTCTCTTTCTTCTTTTCTTTTCTTTCTTTTATCTATCTACCAGTTAGATGTGATAACTTACTATCTGCATATTATTATTGTTGTTGCATTTATTTGATTATATTCTTCATTAATTATTATGTTCTTTTTATTTTATTTCTCATATGAACATTATAATTTTGTTGTGATGCAAGTTGTTTGATCCGTTAAGAATTGTTAAGCTTTTCTTTCTGCCCTTTCATCAAATATCAGTGAAGTAGCCCTTTATCATTCCTTTATTTTTTATTTTTTTATTTTATTTTCTTGTTATTTTTATTTTTATTTTTCTCGTTACTTTCTCATTATTTTTATTATTTCTTTATTCTCTTTTTCTTCTAGTTATTCTTTTTAATATTATTTGTCTTATTTATTATTTTTTGGTTAAACTGTATTTTAAATTATTTTAATGTAATTTTATTTTTATTCGGTTAAATGTATTTTAGGTAATTTTCATGTAATTTTTATTTTCTTTTTGGTTAGAATGCATTTTAGGTAATTGTTATGTAATTTAATTTTCATTCCGATTATTTTTCTGTATATTTGGTGAATGTTGTAATAGGTAAAAAATGATTTTTACATGTTGCAAAAAATAATCAAATCATTTTATACCTAGTTAATTGGTGTTTTTCTAACAAAACAATTTTTTATTTTTCTTTAATAAAAGGCATAATAATAAAAATCATTTTCTAAAAATTGACATGAAAAACCAAAGTTCTCAAAATAATCAATTACCCGATTTCATGTATGTTCTTTTCAATTTCAAGCACTTTATTTATTTCTATAAATATGTTTTATTATTCTTTTACATGATTGTGTGATTTATTTTAATGCTAAAATCTGCTTAAGAAAAGGATAAAATTATAAACTTAATTTGAGATTCTATATTAACTTGAGGTATAAATAAGAGTATGATTCCAAACCGCTTTAGTTTTGGCCCTACAAGGTATTTCCTAACTTTATTTGGGTGGTGACTCCTATCTTATGGTTCCCAACTTGCTCTTTCTAGGCTAATCAAATAGAGACGACTTGAGATTCCTCTAATTTCCTTCTCGGCCTTCGGGACTCGAGGAGTGAGATTTAGGTTGAGTCTTTTGTTATTTTGATTTTACCGGCCTCGAAAAGGAAGTGATGCAAACAGTAAATACTTCTGATTCTTGCTTTCTCTCTTTTTACTTTTTTTCTTTTCTTTTTCTTTAACCATTCTTGAAATTTATTCTTAAAATTCTTAGCTTGCTACTCCATCCACTCATGAGGAAAGTTCATCTTCACAACCTTTTGCTAACCCATCTTTACCTATTGGAGCACTATGTTACTGGTCTTTACTTCAACTTTTATGATTAGAAGGGAGCCTTATATAAAGGCCCTATGGAGGTTCCTCGTTTCAGTAATCCATTCACTCTATCTATAAGTAGTATTTTACATTTCCTTCTTCATTTCTTATGTGTTTATGACTCACTTTTCAAATAATTCAAGCTTGAGCTTCTTCTTTGACCCTTATAATGCCTGAAGGAGTCTTTGGAGTAGGCAAATAAGCTTGTTACTGGTTTGAAGAGTGAGCTTATGACATAGACCCATAAAGCCAGTATATGTAATTTTAATCTTATATGTATGCTTGATATGTAAGTAAAACTCAATATAGTCATTCATATACTTTCAATCTTTCTTTTTTGACACCATTCAAGAATAAAAGCAAATGATTAGACACCACGAGAGATGGCTAACTCGGAAAAGATTATTGTATGATGATCAGGAGGTCGAGCTAAAGGCATATGCTCATAAGTTGAGAGAGCTTTGGATTGACCCTGAGGAGGTGGCTAGATCTATTCAAGCTTCTAGTTTAAAGGAGGATACTTCAGCTTTTACTAGTTCATAGGATTTTTCTTTTGTATTTTCTTTATTATTTTTTAAACTTGTGAATAACATTGATGTATATTTTAACCATCTTTTTTGTTTGATCAATCTTTTACTAACATTGATTCCTTTTACTAACGTTGAAAATATTCCTCAACCTCACTAGAAAGATTCTTCTGCTAGCAATCTTGTTATTCTTATTGTCAATAGGCTAAACATCCCTTTTTTAACCATTGCATAGGTAAAAAAAATCTACACAGGTGTCTTGTATGACGCACGAGTGTTCTATAAAAGAGACCTACACTTTACATGGTAGTTTGTATCCTTATCCAAATAGGATTTTACTCATTTTTTAACCCTTTTTCTATAGGACTTTGGCACTCTAATTTATTTAACTAGGAGACCTTCTACATGACAAGCTAAACATCTATGTGGGTATTTCATAGATTCGTGCAGTTGTTTTGGCATAATAAGGGATAATCATGCTGTTGTTCCTTGCACTTCTGACTATGATTTGGTTTTTGGAATTTTAGTTCCTAATCCGATTTTAACCATGTTTTATTGTTTAAAGGGCTATATAAACCTCAATCCTACCTTTTGCAATACATCTCAACTTAATTTCATTGTTCTTTCTTATTGTCTAAAGCAATTTTAATTATGTTTTCTCAATTTCTCAATCTTTTGCTTCTTTTCATCAATAATTTGTCCAATGATGAGTAGAATATGCTTATGCCTATAGGATCAACTGGTCTGAGATTTCTAGTCTTTATCAAGCTAGATATGCCATTCCTAAAAGCTGTTACTCGCTTTTAGTATTCATCAAATCATGTTTTTTATTTCAGTTCATAAGAGATTTATCCTTTAATTAAAGAATTCCAAGCCATTTTGGGATTTTCTTATCAATAGGATCACTCTTTATTCATGCTTGATCCACATATACCATATCAATCTCAACTTACTCTAGCTTTGGTGTTAAATCAACCTTAATATGCCTATTTGTTAACTAAGAATTATCAAATTGACTTAGAGAGGCTATTGTTCTTAAATAACCGTCCAAATGTGAGAATAATCAACATCATTACTTATTGCCTCATTTGTCAATTCCTACTAGTCAATCCTTCTAGAAAAGGTAAGTTTTTAATAAATGGCTTTCTTTGTCACCTTCATAAAGGTTATAACTTAGTTCTTTTAATCTTGGTTAAAACTCTACTTGGCTTTGATACGGTATGTCATAACCTTATCTCTCACTTTACTGGTAGTTTACTATTGTTCCAATTATGCCTCTAAGAAAAACTAATGATATTCCTTCCTGAGGAGAGCTTATAGAGATATCAACATAGACTTTATACTCATAGACAAATTCATATTACTAGGACTAACACTAAAGTTTGGGTTTAATTTTCAAAAGGATGAACTAATAATGTAATCCATTTTACTTGTCTTTGGTATAGGTTGGCACATGTTACCCTTCCTTTTTTTGAAAGAGCTATGATCTTACTAGGCTTTAAAAAGGTTAGCTAGTACATACCAACCCACTTAAGCCACTAACTTGGGCATCATCAACATATTCTAGTTCCAAGTGAGTTATCCACTATAAAAGGTGGTTATTGGACACGACCCATACAAGATACTGTGAACATAAAAGAAGAGGATGAATCCTTTGTCTTGACTTCTTCCATTGCTTACAAGTCATGGGTTAACCTTCAAAATAGGAGATTAAATGATTGTTCTTCTAAGAGTTGTTCAAGCCTCAAATGCCATTTTCTTCTTTTTATTTTAGTTTTAGCATAATTATAATTAGACAGTTCCAATTTTAGTAACAAATAGAATTTCCTTTTTCTCCATTGTATTTTCTTTCATTGAATAATTGATTATTTTTATTTCAATACTCTTTTGCACAATTAACTAATCATGTATTTATCCATCAATTATCTCATGTAAGAAATTCTACTTTTACATACCTATTTAACTATCATAACCTAAATAACACTTGAAATTATGATAACTATCAAGCAATCATATGCAATAGTAACCTACATAAACAAAATAGAATTTTAAAAGGGTTATTACTAGCATATATTTTAAGCGAAGTACTTCTGCAAACAGTCAATATTTATTAGTTCTTAAAACTCATTTCCATCCATGTATGATAACTTTGCTACTCCATTTTTTAATAGGTGTTTTACTATAAATGGATTTTTCCTAATTAGGTTTGAACTTGTCCTTTGAATCTTGCAAATTTGGCCTTATTTGTTTTAAAACTGGATCGCCTTCTTTAAATATGTAGCATTTAACTCTCTTGTTAAAAACTCTTACCATCCTCTTTCGGTATAATTGATTATGGTGTAAGGCTTTTAGTCTTCTCTCATCTAATAGAGCTAGTTCTTTATACCTACTTTTCGCTCATTTAGCATCTAGTATATTAGTTTCAAGGACTCTTAAAGATTTTACTCTTAATTCAATGGGTAGTATAACTTATATCCTCTATACCAAAAAGTAAAGTGTTACACCAGTAGATGTTTAAATAGTCATTCGATAACCCCAAAGAGCAAAAGGTAACTTCTTTACCCACTCTTTGCAATTTTCCACCATCTTAGCTAATATTTTTTATAGTTTTATTAGCTGCTTCTATGGCTCCATTAGTTTGAGGTCTACATGGAGATGATTTATGATGTTGAATTCCATACTTCTCAAACAGGCTTTTTGTTTCCCTTTAGAATTAGACACCGTAATTAGTTATTACATGATCAGGCACACCATAACTATAAATAATTTGATTTTTAATGAATTTTTGCATTTTTCTTAATGCTATTTGACTAAAGGATTGCACTTCTACCCATTTGGAGAAATATTCTATGGCTTCCACAATCAATTTATATCCATTGGAATTAGGTCTTACTTCTACCATAATGTTAATTCCCTAAGCTAAGAATGGTCATAATGATGATAGATTGCATAAATCAGTTGGCAGTAAATGTTTGAGATTAGCATGAATTTGGCAATCATGACATCTTTTAACAAATTCAAAGCAATTTGTTTCCCTAGTGTTCTAATAATACCCTTACCTTAATATCTTTTTTACTAATATGACAACATTCATATGTAGGCCACATGTTCTCGCAATTGTCTCTTCTATAACTTTTTTAGCTTCTTCTTCATCTAGACACCTAAGGTGTACTCCATTTGATTGTCTCTTATAGAGTTGTCTATTAAAGTATAAGAATTGAAAAGCAAGTCATTTCAATGACATTCTATATCATTGATTCCTTCATAAATTCTCTCTTTTTATGATAATTTTCAACAATATGATACCAAGGATACCTCTTTCCACCCTTATCTATTTGGGATGATCTTACTTCTTCCAATTCATAAAAGGGTAAAGATGATATGGATATTATTATAGAAGGTGATTGTGATTTCCCTTCACAATATAATACACTAGCTAAACCTACTAATGCATCCACCATTTGAATTTCTTCTCTATGAATGAAGTGAAATTGCGTGAAAGAGAACTTTTGCCTTATTTTATTGACTGCTTCAACATAAGGCTTTAATTTATCTTCTTTTATCTCCCATTTGCCCTCTAATTGGTAAGTGACTAGCATAAAGTCTCCCCATACTTCCACATCCTTTAGTCCTAAAGCCTTTAGGGACTCTAAACCAAATAAATAGGCTTTAGATTCTGCCATGTTATTAATTACTTTAAATTTAAGCTTTGTTGCCATGAGAATGGGTTTTCCTCCAAATGGTAACAAAACTACACCAATTCTAGCTCCATTTTGATTAACTACCCTATCAAAGAACATTTTCCATCCTTGAACACTTATTACCCTTAGATGTTCATCAGGAAATTATACTTCCCATTCTGAATCATTTGTGCTAAATTGTTAAGCGAGGAATTTAGCTATAGCTCTTTCTTTTACTATTTTTTGGTTGACATATTTGGATATATGCTAGACATTTGTGACGTGTCCCTTCACGAGGAGGTTTACCTATTGGTGAGTGTGAGTCGCCACCTAGGTGGTTAATCCAAGAAGTAAACTAAAGAGATTTCGGTGTTTGAGAAATGCCCCTTAATTAATGTTCACTATTTAATATCAAGTTTTATCTCGGTAGTTCTAATTTTTATCAATTCCCTCAAGCATGTAGTTATTGCAATCAAAATAAACACATTTGTACACAAGAGCGAGTGTAAACACCTCACCTTGTCCTATGATGATAGCCAGAGATAAAATCTCAAGCCTAGCACAAAGCCATCAAGACGAAGGTCTACACAGACCTAAGAGCCATGTCTACATGGACTAACTATGGGAATAGGCTAGAGTCCAGCCCATGAGTATCACATACCATCACACCAAAGAGCCTAGTTCGCACGGACTAGTATGGATAAGTCTGCATGGACTTGCCATCCAGAAAAACACTTCGGATGGAAATATTGCCTATTCAATCTAGGAGCCAGAGTCCTTTAAGGATTAAGACTCCCTTCTAGATGAAAAAAATCTAAAGAGTAAGTATAAATACTTCTCTACATCAATAGAGAAGGGGTTCGAAAGTTTTAGAGGTTTAGAAAAGAATTACAATTACACATATTCCAATGGCAGAGAGTGGAGGTTTGATCTAAAAGAGATTTCAACTATCTTCACTTAAATCATAAGGTTTTTTATGCTCGTGTTTGAGGAGATTTCCTTGTCTAGATAATATCTGAGGTTTATTGAGGAATTTTTTTATGTTTCTAATGTGCCAACAATCTCTGAAATTAATTATGAGTGAGGTGATACTTTGTTATCCCCACTCCTATTTATGATGAGTAAGCCAATTGTATTTGATGCATAGGATGTAAGATTGATGCCTATAGTTAATATTCAGCATGCTATATGACGTTAATCTTGCTGCATAAATTTGATCATATGCATGATTAAGTTCGCATGAACCTAGTGCCTTTAGACACAAGCATATAGGTTAGTCCGCACAGCTTTATTTTATTTATATCAATTTGGTAACCTTGTCCTCACGGACTCAATGAGCATAATTACCCGTCCCAATAGTACCATGTTAAATGCTAGTTGATTGGTGTGAATTAATATATCCATAGGTTGATATTGAAAGTATATGATTGTGTGCCTAAGGTTGGAAAGTAGTCCACACGGACTCCCTATCCTAAGGGTTGTATGTCTGCACAGACCTATGTGTGGTAAGTTAAATGATGATTCCTTAGCATGTGTCTTACTTGTATAATTAATGGCCTTTGATTCATTCATCTCACGTATGTTCATATTATGTTTATCATGTGTCAATAATCATGATCTAATCTCTCTAGCTTTGGTGTTTCCTGAGTTGTCAACTGGACACTTTGGCTAGAGTGGAAGATGGATGGAACGGACTTAATCCTTCTCTGATAATGGTCCGCACAGACCAACGGCCGACCTCTTTGACGTCCGCACTAACCTAGCGATGTAAAAGTGGGCCCACTTTAGGACAATAATTTGTCTCTTTGGTTTTGTACCATAAATACTTTATCATTCATTTTGGGGTTGTAATAGCTAGTAAATAACTTGTTTTACACGTTAAATCCTAATTTCACATCAAATGATTTTATACATAATTAAATGGTGTTTTCCTTGACAAAATGGATTTGTATTTTCTTAATCAAAGGTCACAATAATAAAATGTATTTTTAAAGGCCAAACTCCTAGAGATGGGAGTTGGGAAATTACTGTCAATTCCTATGGAATTATGGGTCATTGTCAGGTTAAAAAATAATTAATTAATGACCTGATTTTTGGATGTATAAATATATTTGTCATATACTTTTAGATACTGTAATTTACTTCTTATACATGGAAAGGTGACATAATTACTTTAAATATAATGCATGCTTATTTGAAAAGGGATTGATAAATGTTACAATATATAAGAAGGCATATTATTGGGGCATAAATAAAATCTGAATTTCGAACATTTCTGATACAGAAGATCAGAGGTCCTAGTGTAAAAGCCAAGTGGCGACTCCACTAACCACTCTTATCCCCAGTTAAAATACATAATCTCTATAGTGGCGACTCCACTGGGGATTGAGAAATTTTAATCTGTAAGTACCCAAATAATACGTCATCCAAATATTCTAATTTTTTTGAATCCCATGCATTGCATCCTATATAAACTGTGTCCCTTTTACCCTAGATGGTGTTGTGAACCATGACTCCATTTTTCATTCAAGGATGGAGAAGTACTAGCATATCCATCACTCGCAAGCCTCGTACCTATAGGTATATGAAAAGGTGAACTAATCAATCACTATTATCCTTGATTGGAAAGACCCATTAGGAAGGACCTCTGCTTATGGGAGCCTATCAGCCTTTTGACCAAAGCCGTGAGCCCATATAATCAAGCTTAGCAACTTCTCTTAGGTTGTATGACCCGAAGTGTGTACGATTGCATTTATGATTGCTATGTGGACCTAATTATATTTATCCTTATTTGAAGTGGGGGCAAGCCCATTGTGCCTTTTATCCGGGATAGGCCCACCCTAATTTCACATTAAATAAGATATAAATGTCTTAAGGTCACTGCTTTTGCTTACGCTTTAAATACAAGAGGTTATTAGGCCTAATC
>CANXYI011610803.1:0-13229 GCA_948208565.1 Hura crepitans
TTTTTAAAAAGTGCCTCCAGTAGCTATTATGCTAGTGGATTTTTACCACAAGGTTAACTATATGTTATATACTCCATAAATTGTGTATATGAATTAGAGTTAAGAATTCAAGTTTGTTGTTTGATAAGTGTATAGAGATAAGTATAGGAGTAGTGAAGCATCTTACTCGAGTTCGAATATCAAATTGGGTAAGGGGCATTATAGTATCTCATAAGGATGAATAGTTTTTCCCAAAACTCGACTTATACTGGTGTTATAGAATGATAGCATGAATTGTGAGACATCTTTGGGTAAAATTTGGAAAGGAAATAAGGTCATTAAAAAAGTTTAAAATTGAAGAAAGTAAATATGAGGGACTAATGGGATATAGATA
The DNA here is from genome assembly GCA_948208565.1 of Hura crepitans. Classification (NCBI taxonomy): domain Eukaryota; kingdom Viridiplantae; phylum Streptophyta; class Magnoliopsida; order Malpighiales; family Euphorbiaceae; genus Hura; species Hura crepitans. Next base: position 374 of record CANXYI011610803.1, read on the forward strand.
TGAAAGTTTGCTTACTAATGGAATAAGGAGGGAAAAAGTTAGATTTTTCTATATAAGATAACTTGACTTTTTAGTCAAGGGTGAGTAGTATAAAAATCACCCTTCTTTCTCTTATACTAGCCAACATTTTCTCTCCCTCTCTTTCATAATTTTATTCTCATTCCTCCTCTAATCAAGCCTTATTCTCTCACCCTTAAACCCCCTAATCAACCTCTCCGTAGTCCTTAGAATTTTATAGAAGCAAGAAAATAATGATATAATGGTGGATTTATGAGAAAGATTAAGTAGGTGAATAATATCTTAATTTTGAAAGAGGGAAGATTTCTTTGATCTAATATTTTTCTATTTTATAAGTGCCCAAAAACACATTTATCAAGTTAGATTCAAGTTTGGATGCCTCTATGATTTATTATGAATTTTTTGTAAATTATGGAACAAATAGTAACCATGTTTTAGTAAAAGGTCTATTTATGGAGTTTTAAGATTTTTGGGCTATCTATCGGGTGCTAATGAGAGTTTTATAGGGTTAATGAAGGCATATTATAATTTTTGTGAATTTTTAATTGTTGTTGAGGTTATGTTTAAAGAGGAAGAAAGAAAAATAAGGGAAAAAGAAGTAAAAAGAGCTGGAAGAAACTTGCTTGGTGTCTTGCCACCATTCGTTATATGCATCAACTAATCTTATGTTTTATGGATTTATTTTAATCATTAAAGTATGTGTATGTATTTGAGGCATTTATGTATTTTAATGGCTTAGTTATGACAATTAATGGTGATATGATGTTGAAACCATGCTAAACTATGTGTGTAGAGAATTGAAATTGTTGAATGTTGGTGTAGGCTATATAATGGCCAAATGTCACACTAAACCTACCTTAAAGTTGATATATGTGTCTATGGCCAAATATGGATTTTATAAGCAATGCGATAATATGTGTATGTAATAAATGCAAGTGTGTGTTTTGATGAAATTGAGTGATAATTATAAAGAGTGATGCATGTAAATGATGAAATGGAAATAAAAAAGCTTATATATAGAAATGGCAAAACATATGACATATGAAGTTCAAGTATAATTATGTGTGCTAATGATGAAGTTAGAATGCATGGTGATTTTATGTTTATTATGACATCTTAAAAGTTAATGATGTTTTGTATAATGGAGATGAATTAATTTATGCTTATGGAATAACTATGGTCGAATGAATTATGGTTAGTAGAAAAAGGGTGTAAGATGGCATGCATGCTAGATTATGAAATAATTATGTGTATATTCATTAAAATGAATTAAGTATGCTAAAATAAGGTTATGTGATTAAAAGCTAGATATATACTAAGCAATTGCTAAATAATCTATTGATTATGTCAATGATAAATAAGGATGAACATCTTTAACAATTTGTATTTGGGATGAAATGATATAAATGAGTATGTAATGCTTAAGTGGTGATAGAAAAGTATAAAATTGATTATGTAACATGAGAATATGGTAATGTGAGATTATGACATATGATTTAACTGTATACTCAATAAAATAAGTAAATATTTCTTATGCAATATTCTAAGTATGTATGAATTAAGAATGTATTTTTGTTAAAGCATGTATTGAGAGCCTAATTTTCAAGTTATATCATATAATACAATAAGTAATTTCTTATTGCCTTATCATGATATGGCCAAACGGCCTAACTTGTGTGTATAAGTTATGGTTATAAAGAATATGGCTTACATGAGTATATGGTTTATATAAAGATGGACTTTAAGAGCCATAAGTGTATGTATAAGACCTTATGATTTAAATTGAATTGTGTGAGATTAATTTGATGTCTATGTGATGATAATGATGTATTATGAAGTATGTGACATGATATGAACCATTAATCATACAAAGTATGAAATCTATCATGGCTTAAGTATGCAAAAATTGTCTTATGAGGTTATTATTGTTGCTGAGCATGCATTTTGACTTTGCCTTTGTTTAAGCATATTTACCCCATGTTTTACAAACATGCATGTTGTAAAAGGAGTAAGTAAGTAAAATGATGTGATGAGAACCCAAAATATGTGAATCTAACTTATGAGGTTGCTTTTGATGTTAAATAATGTATCCAATTGTTGCTTTAGTAATTAAACATTTTAGTGCCATAAATGTTATGAGAGTGTTTTCTATGATGACTAAGATGAGCGAGTTTAAGTATGCATGGTGTTTATGTATTGTTAATACCATTATTTTCATGCATGGTGTATTCTATGGTATTGATGCCAAAATGGCCAAAATATGAGTGCTAAATACTATATGTTTATAGGTGATTATGAGATAAGTATATTACAACAATATCATTCTATCTCTGCTAACAATATCATTCTACCTCTGTCTAGTCCCCTAGTCAACATCATCACACTGTAATAAGCACATCAGAATCACACAAGGCCTCAAGCCCATAGTTATCAAAAATCATAAAATCTAGCCATCTATATAAACTAGCTATTTATATACATTACACCTATCCTTTTTATATATAGACATAAGCAACCTCAAAGCATGCTAAACCCATACCCTACAATGTTTACATGAGTGCTAGCTTAACAAAACGAAAGAGAATGACTTTATATACCCTTCAAAGTTAGTGCTTCTACATTGCATTTTCTCTAAGGCTGGACTGCTTACCCTTACAACCTATGCATCGAAACATTAGTACACTGAGTATAAAACTCAGGGGTGAATTTAATGTATTTAAAACATGCTATATGCAATGGTTCACATTGCAATAACAATATGATAGTCAATACGCAGTGTGTGGATGGTATATCACGTAGTTCATGTAATTTATATGATTTGCCACATTTTCCCAATAATTATCATAATGCCACTATGATAATGATGTCATTTAATTATTTATATATTAATTCAATTTAATTTAATAAGCCTAACTAGATAAACTACACCAAAGACACTGGACCAAGAGGGAACTGAAAAGTTATGAAGTGGGCCATATTTTAGACTCTGGCCACTGCACTAACCTATTCTGATAGTAGAGATCAGCTCACTTGAACCTTCCAATACTAGATAAGAGATAACAGGATCCATAGACCTCCAAATATCTTAAACAAATCAACCACCAATCATAATGTGGATAGTGGGGATCAGTTCATAGAACTCCTAATATCTAAAAAGCATAGTAAGAATTTTAGTGGATAGCAAGGATCAGTCCATAGACCTCCCAATATCTAGATAATCATCAACATCAAAAACTTCAAAAGGATAATAAGGATCAATCTATAGACCTCCCAATATCTAGAAAATCATAGTATTTATCTAGCAACTGCTAATTCGTTAGTTGACCGATCAACCCATCCAGTAAGTATCTAACTAATAGGCCATCTGACCTTATTTTATGTCTATTTATTTATTAATCATTATATTATAATATTTAAAAGTGAAAAATAGATAGTTATAATTTTATTTGATAGTGAAAATTTGGCCTAGATAATTACAGGCTATTTTTTTTATCTTACCGGACAGTTATGGGTCAATTTTTGTAAGTCATTTTAGGGTAGTTTCTTAGGCACAATTAAGTTCACATTATGTCTAGTATAATGCATTATTTTAAACCTAATTATGTCCCTGTTTAAGATTGTAATGCCCATGTTTTGAGGCTCTATGTATAGTGCCACTGGGTTTGGGAAGTGTGTCCAGGGTGCAAGGTCAGTTACATGTAAACTGAGGTAGTGACACAAGTCATGAAACTTTAAAGGGCTTTAATTTGATGAAAAAGGAAAATTTTAAAAATTTAGGAAAAACAATAATTCATTCCGAACTATAAGCTACCCCTTAGTGTAATAAAAAATTTTTAAGCCAAAAATAACCCAGGATATGCCCAAATGGACCTAAAAATAGCGAACCCTAAAGCTTAAAATTCCATTGAGTCTATTTGTGAAAAAATTTTTGAATTCTGAGGTCGCTTGCAAATTCTCATAATTTTTGAGGTTGGCATACAAATCAAGGTAGTCTAAAAAATACCCTATTGATGGAATTTAGCCATGAAAATTTATGAGCAAGTAGAGGGGATTAAAATATGAATTTTAAAATAAATGGTGTAATTTTTTGACATCTGTGTGAATTTTGGTGAATTTTCAAAGTTTGTCAAAAAATCAAGACATGTCAAGGTGGCTGTGGACCCCACCCGTATACATGTCAACTAACCTAGGGCCTTGACAAGTGGCAAGTTGTGTTAACAAGTGGATTTTTCCACTAAATAAAGGGCCAAAGTTTTTCCTCCTTTTCTGCCTAAAATTGATGCCATAGCTGGCTAAAGAGGGGTTTTTATCTTTTTTCTTTAGACAAATCTACAAATTCTAGGTTTCTAAATTCAAGTTAATATGTTAGGGAGATGAGGTAAAAAGAATCATGGCAAAAGGAGCTCTCAATTTTGAGTTAAAATTCATGAAAGTTTACTGGACAAAAGCAGTCCAACAAGCAGCCAAGGTGAGTTTTAGGCTTTACCTTTAGATTTTCTTTGTTGTTCATGGTTGAAAATGCTTTCTAGAGATGCCTAACTTTTGTGGGGTCATGCATGGCTTTTGTTTGAGGTGAATTAGAGTAAGGGAGAACTTGAAGAAGGGGGAGGAAGTGACCACGAGGGCTGGAAATAAAGGTTAGCAACCTTAAAATTGTGGTACTTGCATCTTCGAGTGAGGAAGGTAAGTGAATTCAGCCATTCACTTCATGCCCTTTAAATTAGAATAGCTTCTTCCTTAAGTAAGGATGGTTTAAGTTCATAAATTAGTATAGACAAGTGCTTCCTTTGAATGGTTATAGTCTACGGCACGATGGGATGAAAATTTCATGGTGGATACATAGAAAGAAGTAAGGTATATTCTAATTTTGCTTGCGGTCGAAAGGTTCATAAGTGGGTATAATGTGCTTGTGATTTGTATGGCATAAGTTAATGGCCTGTGTATAGATATGTTAGGGTACCTCTTGTGAATTGTTAGAAATGTACATAATTGGCATGAAATGTGCATGTAGCCGAGGCATGTATGGCTTGTACATTGGTATGGCATGTATGGTATAAAGCATACATGTGTGGATATATGCTAGCATATTGGTGTGCAATGTGTATGTGTGATGAGTGAGGTTAAAGTGTATATATGGGCAATAATTTCCTTAGTGCTTGAAATGTATAATGGCATGGGAAAGCTTGGCGAGTATGGTATGTAAGCAAGTTTGGTGCCTATGGTTAATGCAAGGTAATGTGCATGTAATGCATGATATTAAAGTGACATGAATTTAAATAATATGCACTTTAAAAGGCATAAAATGGTAAAGGTATTTATGTAAGTGTGATTAGGCTATTGATTAATGAATAATTGTGTAATGAACACTATGGAAATGCATGATTAGGCCTAGAAAAGGGTTGAAACTGAGGGCTACATTAGTGTAAATAGGCATGAAAGTGATGGAATATATCTATACTAAATATGCCTAAAATAATGTATTTATGTGAGCTATGATAGCTTAAATTATCTTGGCATGAATTTAATTAATGTACACCATAAAATGGCATGTAACATAGTTTAGAAATGGCATGAATATTGACCTTAAAATTGGACTAGAAACCAAGTATAATAATGGCTTATAACTTTGCCTTTAAAGGCTATGGTTGATGAGTGCGCAATGTGCTTAATTTATGTGCCTTTGAGGGTTATGTCTTGTAATGGATAGTAATGGTATTTGAGTTATATTTGGTCTTGTAAATGGCTTATAATTTGTTGGCTTAGGGCTTATGAACTTCATGCAATTAGTGTTGAAAACTATACTAGAAAATAAGGTGAGTTAGATAAGAAAAGCTTCAATAAACCTTGCCGCAATTACTTATAACTATCCTAAATAACTATTACCTGAACCAATAAATACTTTGAATAGTAAATAACCTAAAATTATGAAATGCTTATGGAATTGAAGCTAGCATAATATATGATAATTATTGTCAATTATACCTTAATTATATTTTTTGATATTTTACTCGGTACAACTTGTTTATGGCTATACTAGATCGAGCTAAATTTCAATTATGCTATAAAAATTAATACCATCTATTTTTAAAATTATAATATTATAAAAAATTAATTAGTAAAAAAATAGACATAGATTGGGGTTAAATGACCCACTAGTTAGATGCCCACTAGATGGATTGACCGATCAACTTAGGGATCCTTAGTGGCTGTTACACTATCTACTTTTCAGACAAGGCCAGTATAGTGGTGAAGGTCCCCATTGGGGCCTCTATACTAGTCTATTAGGCAGGCAACTTTTTACCCTTGCCACCAAATGCCAAAATTTTTAAGACTTACCAAACTATGTTGAATTCCTTCTATAATAGCCTGAACAAGATAACATGAACCTAAATGGACTATAAGAACTGACCAGACTGTATTGGGAGTCAAACAAGATCACCTAGTGCAATATAAGTAAAAGTTAAAATGAATGGTTTTGGGAGAAGTGAGATAGGTGAATTGGCAAGAATAGCACCGCTTATTAGTTTTCTTCAAAAATCTAGTAAGGGGTGTCACATAGTGTGATATTAGAGCATAGGTTAATGTTCCTAGGCTAAGTACTTGAGTGCAAATGTCCAAGTTTCAAATTCCTATAAACTGTTACACTACCTAAGGCTGATAAGGAAAAGTCTTATATAATAAAGAAATATTTGGTCAAGTTACCTAAAAGAGGGGCTAAGGAACTAATTGATTTTGTAACCATAGCCATACAAGGAGTAGGCTATGTATCAGTACTTGAACTAAGTAATGCTACACAACAACCAGAGCCAAAAGTGACTAGCTCATACCCTATCCTGGTACATAGGGAAGTAGTAGTTTAAAGGATCTTACCAAATTCCTAAAGTATGCTGAGGATATTATTTTTAATGATAAATAAAGAATGTATGAGATTCTTGACAAGATTGAATGTAGGGTCAAATATACAAACAACTAAATCTCAAAATGAGAGATTTGTAGTGCTAGTGTTAGCTGCATATGATAGGAAAGAGAAGTTGCAAGAAAAAGGGGACCTCTTCCAGAGAAAGAGTGATGCACTATGGGATAGTCTAGTGTAATGGCAGGATGGTAAGAAGATGAGAGAGGGTCAATTATAGGCATAGTCCCAGCCTAAGTCCTAATATCAGATAGGGTACTAAAGGTAGAGACAAACACATACATTGAGGTTGGCATAGTCCCAGCTTAAGTCCTAGTATCAGATAGGGTACTAAGGGTAGAGACAAACATATACCTAAAGGTTAGGGTAAGGTTCTAATAGTAGACCTCAAATACCTCATCGGATCAATAGTACTCCTAGTATAAGAGGTAATAGGAGTGGACCTCCCATGTGTGCCACTTGTCAGTAGAAGCACTAGGGGTAGTGTAGAGTAGGCAAAAGAGGAGAATGTCTCCACTCTAGTGTTAAAGACCACTATAGAAAAGAGTGTCCTCAGGGATAGGCAGAGGGTGCTCAGACACAGACACCTAATATTACAGCCCCAGGGCAGAGGTTAAAGGCAAACCAAAGAAGAGCAGCCTAATGCTAGTCAGGGCACTAGAATTGAGGCTCGAGCTTCAACTAAGTAGTGTGTTATGAGAGCTAGAGAAGAGGCTACAGCACCAGATGTTGTAACTAGTATTTTATATGATGTTCCAATCTTATCTTTAATAGACCTTAATTTTATACCTTCCTAAGTATGTATTGCACCAGCACAGACTAGGCAGTTAAAGCCTAAGCATGCTAATGCAAACATCAGAGTTAGCAACCCTATGAGGTAGTGTGTGATTGTGAACATAAAAAGTTAACCCTCTAAACTATATCAGGACTGATAGTGATAGTGGATGGCGAGAGGAATCTTCTAAACAATCTTATCTTTATTATTAAAATATAAAAACTCCTTCAATATGGGTAAGGCATATTTAGCCTATACTATTGATGTGAATGTTTCTAACTTTAATCTGGCATATGTTTTAATTGTATATGAATTTTTTGATGTATTCCCTAATGAGCTACCAGGCTTACTACCTCTAAGGGAACTGGATTTTGAAATTGAGGTGCATCCTAGTATTACTCCAGTACCTATTATTTTATAGAATGGCATCTGCTCAAATAAAAGAACTAAGGGTACAGCTATAAGAGCTATTTGATAAGGGTTTTATTAGACCCACTGTATTTCCTTAGGGAGTGCTTATATAGTTTGTAAAAAAGAAAGGCAGGTCACTCAGGTTATGTATTGCTCTGTAGGTAGTTGAATAGAATGACTATGAAGAATTGGTATCTACTGCCAGGATAGATGATCCCTTTAATTAGTTGAGAGGGGCTAGTACATTTTCTAAAATGGATATGAGATCTGGATACTATTAGTTAAGGATTAAGGAACCTGATGTTCCTAAAACTGCTTTCAAAAATCAGTACAGGCATTGTAAGTCATAGGTGATGCCATTTGGGACTCACTAATGCCCTAGCAGCTTTCATGGAACTCAATGAACAGAGCTTTTCAATCTTATTTAGATAAGTGGTGGTGGTGCTCATGGATTGTACACTGGCACACTCTAAAAACTAGAAAGAGTATGAACATCACCTAAGAGTGGTGTTACGGACCCTAAAAGAGAGGTAGTGTATGCCAAGTTCAGTAAGTGTGAGTTTGGCTGAGTGAAGTTTCTTCTTTTGGGCCATATAGTTTCAATAAAGGGAATCAAAATTTGTCCTAATAAAAGAAAGGCAGTACCAGAAAGGGAACTATCTAGGAATGTAACTAAGGTGAGAAGATTTTTAGGTTTAGCTGGGTATTGTAGGAATTTTGTGAAAGAGTTCTCCATTGTTAGAACTCCTTTAACCAGATTAATTAAAAAGAATGTGGAAATTAATTAAAATGATAAGTGTCAAGCTAGCTTTGAACAATTAAAGAAGATACTGACATAAGCTTTTACCTTGATTTAACTTCAACTAGATAAGGTCTTTTACAATGGATAGTGATGCTTCACTGAATGGCTTGAGATGTGTGTTAATATAAGATAAAACAGTAGTGGCTTATGCTTCAAGACAGTTGAAGCCACATGAGAGGAATTATCCTATCCATGATTTAGGGCTAGTTACTATTATGGTTGTTTTGAAAATATGAAGACACTATCTACATGAAGAGAAATGCAACATATATACTGATCATAAGAGCTTAAAATATCTCCTTAATTAGAAGGAGCTAAACCTGAGACAGAGAAGTTGGTTGGAACTGATTAAGGAATATGATGGCCCGATTGACTACCACTTAGGGAAAGCCAATGTGATGATAGATGCTAAGAGTAGGAAATTTATGATGACTTTAAAAGGTAGGAATGATAGTTCAGTACATTTTAGGAAATGCTGCACTACCTAAGTTATAGATAAAACTAGATTTTTGGCAGTAGATTAAGGAAAACTAGATAGAAGAGGAACAACTAGTTTAGATGGCAAGCAAGGTTAAAAAGGTGAAGACCATAGGGTCTAACCTAATAAAGGATAGATAGTTGTCTTATTAGAATAGATCATACGTACCTAATATAGATGACCTGGGGTTACAGATACTTAAGAAGACATATAAGGCTATTTATTTTATGCATCCTAGGAGGAAATTTTGAACTTGAAATCTTACTATTGGTGGCCTGGTATGAAAAGAGATGTGGCAGAATATGATGCCAGGTGTTTGACATGCCAGTAAGTGGAAGCTGAGCATCAGGTTCCCTTTGGATTATTGTATCTTACATCAATATAAGAGTGGAAGGGAGAAAAGCTGACCATGGATTTTAGGATAGGTTTACCTTTGACAAAAGGAAAATGCGATAATGCATGGGTAATTATTGATAGACTGAAAAAAATAGCTCAAGTTACCCGGTCAGGAGGGATTAGTCCTTAAAAAGGCTGGCTAGACTATATATGGATGAGATAGTCAGATTACATGGTGTGCTAGTAACTGTCCTTTTGAGAAGGATTCTTATTTTACTTCTAGATTTTGGAAGAAGCTACAGGCAGCTTTAGGCACTAGACTGATCTAACTTTTTATCCTGAGACTGATGGATAGTCAAAGAGGGTGACATTAATATTTGAAGCTATGTTATGAGATTGTGCTATAAAACTATAGGTAACTAGGATTTATACTTGTTCTTGGCAAAGGTTGCTTATAATAATAGTTACCAGTCTAGTTTGAGGATAGACCTATATCATGTATTGTATGATAGATAATGTAGAACTCCTTCGTGTTAGAGTGAAGCTAAAGAGAGAAAAATCTCCAGTGTAGATTTAATTAAAAAGACTGAAGAAAAAGTGAAGTTAACTAGAGAAAGGCTAAAGGCAGCCATGATTAGACAAGAATCATATGCTGACTTAAAGTAGAGAGATACTAAATATATAGTTGGGGAAAAAGTGTTTCTAGAGGTTTCTCCAGGTAGAACGGTACGAGGGTTCGAAAAAAGAGAAATTAAGTTCAAGGTTCATAGAACCCTATGAGATTACAGATAGGGTAGAACCTTAAGCATATAGGTTGGCACTACCACCTGAGCTACAACAAATACACAATGTTTTCCATGTTTTGATTCTGAGAAGGTACAGATTAGATCCACCACATGTGATTTTGATGATAGATATTGAGGTACAATTAGATTTAAGTTATGGAAAGGAACCGATACAGACTATAGCTCATAAAATAAAGCAATTGAGGAATGAGTCTATACCACTGGTTAAAGTACTATAGAAGTGCTATAATATAGAGGAAGTTAACTAGGAGCATAAAGAGTAAAGGAGAGCTCAATATTTTTATTTGCTCCAAGTAATTTTGAGGATAAAATTTTCTTAAAAGGGGAAGAATGTAATGCCTGTGTTTTGAGGCTCCATGAATAGTGCCACTGAGTTTAAAAAGTGTGCTCAGGGTGTTGGGTCACTTGCACATAAATCAAGGTACTGACACTAGTCACAAAACTTTAAGGGGCTTTAATTTGATTAAAAAAAGCAAAATTTAAAAATTTTGTAGAAGTAATAATTCATTTCGAATTATAAGCTACCCCTTAGTGCAATAAAAACTTTTCAGGTTAGGAATAACCTAGGATGTGCCCAGACAGACCCGAAAATAGCAAACCCTAAAGCTCAAAATTCCACGAGTCTATTGGTGAAAGAATTTTTTGATTCTGAGGTCATTTGCAAATTCTCGTAATTTTTAAGGTTGGCATGCAAATCGAGGCGGTCTAAAAACTACCCTATCAATTGAATTTGGCCACAAAAATTTACGAGCAGGTAGAAGGGATTAAAATATGAATTTTAAAATAAATAATATAATTTTTTGAGGTCCATGTGAATTTTGGTGAATTTTCAAAGTTTACCAAAAAATCGAGATGTGTGGGGGTGGCTATGGACCCCACCCGTATACTTGCTAGCTGGCCTAAGGCCTTGACAAGTGGCAAGTTATGTTGACAAGTGGATTTTTCCACTAAAAAAAGGCCAAAGTTTTTCCTCCTTCCCTGCCTATAATTAATGCCACAATTGGCTAGAGAAGGACTTTCATCTTTTTCCTTTAGCCAAATCTACAAATACTAGGTTTCTAAATTCATGTTGAGATGTTAGGGAGATGAGGGAAAAAGAATCATGGCAAAAGGAGCTCTTAGTTGTGAGTTAAAATTCATCAAACTTTACTGGATAAAAGTAGTTTAGCAAGCAGCCAAAGTGAGTTCTCCTACTTTTCCTTTTGATTTTCTTAGTTTTTCTTGGCTAGAAATGATTCTTAGTGATGCCTAACTTCTATGGGGACATGCATGGCTTTTGTTTAAGGTGAATTGGAGCAAGGGAGATCTTAAAGAAGGGGGAGGAAGTGACCATGAGGGCAGGAATTATAGGTTGGTAGCCTTAAAATGATGGTAATTACATCTTCAAGTGAGTGAGTAAGGTAAGTGAATTTAGCCATTCACTTTATGCCCTTCAAATTATAGTAGCTTCTTCCTTGATTAGGGATGGTTTAAGTGCATAAATTATTATGGACAAGTGCTTCCATTGAATGGTTATAGTCTATGGCATGATGGGATGAAAATTTCATGGTGGATACATAGAAAGAAGTAAGGTATATACTAATTTTGCTTGTGGCTGAGAGGTGTATAATCGGTTATACTATTCTTATGATGTGCAAGGCATAAGTTAATACCATGTATGGATATGTTAGGGTATCTCTTATGAATTATTAGAAATGTACATAATTGGCATGAAGTATGCATATAGCTATGGCATGAATGGGTTGTACATTGGTATGGCACATATGGTATAAAGTATACTTATGTCGATAGATGCTAGAATATTGATATGTAAGGTGTATGTGTGAAAAGTGAGGTTAAAATGTATGTATGGGCAATAATTTCCTTAGTGGCTGAAAGGTATAATGGCATGGGAAAGATTGGCAAGTATGGTATGTAGGCATGTTTAGTGCCTAGGAGTGATGTAAGGTAATGTGCATGTAATGCATGATATTAAAGTGACATGAATTTAGCTACTATGTACTTTAAATGGCATGAAACGGTAAAGCTATATATGTAAGTGTGATTAGGCTATTGATGAATGAATAATTGTGTAATGAAGACTATGGAAATGCATGATTAAGCCTAGAAATGGGTTGAACCCGAGGGCTTCGTTAGTGTAAATATGCATGAAAATGATGGAATATATATGTATTAAATATACCTAAAATAATGTATTTATGGGAGCTATAATGGCTTAAATTATCTTGCCATGAATTTAGTCAATGTACACCATAAAATGGCATGTAACATAGTCAAGGAATGGCATGAATAATGACTTTAAAATTGGACTAGTAAA
>CANXYI011610819.1:0-10208 GCA_948208565.1 Hura crepitans
AATTTAGTAATATGTATATATAGAAAAATTAATATGTTTAGGTAGTGAATGCAATTTAGGACGAAAATGACAATGTGGAAAAAATTTAAGATATTTTATGTTAACATTTTATATTATTAATCTAATATGTATAAATAAATGTTTGAATATGAGTTTGTGCATAATTTAAGTTTAAAAGGATATAATAACTCATATGGCCAAATGATAGCTTTAATCTAAATGGTGTTTATGTTAATTCTTGTAATGTGTTCATGACAAAATAGTGATAATAAAATGGAGAATATGTGTAATTAAAGAGTTAAAGGAAGATTTAGTTAGAAGTAAGAGGATGTTTATGTGTTAAGTGTTATGTGACAATAATGTAATTAGCATAAATAATGTTTATGTTAACTAGTATAATGTGTTTGTGTAGAAATAGTAATAGATGAAATTGAAAGTATGTATAAATGAAGAATTTGCGTAACATAAGTATATGTTAGGTGTTATGAGAAATGAGACAATACAATATGTAGGTATGAATGGTAATGTTAATTAACTAACTAAGGCATGTATTGGTCATACATGTGGTGTGAATGTAAACAAGATATGAGAGCATCGAGAATGTAAAGATAAATTTGGACATAATAAATGGTAGTGTGGAGAAATAATATTAAAATTAACTATCACGGTAGAATTACGTAATTAGATTCCTACCAAGAATATGGATATGGGAGACTGGCATAATTTGGTAATAAAATTGTCATAATAAACATATGATTAAAAGAAAATGGGAATCAGAAGTATGTATGACAAGAAAGTTGATATGTATGATACTATATTTGTATATATAACCAAAGAAAGGTAAAGGTACACTAAATTTTATTGTGATATATGAAATGGAATAAGGAAATAGGTAAAGCCAATATTCGCTAGCCATTTACTGGATAGGTTGACTAGTCAATTAGGGAAGTATAGTATTTGTTAGGATATTATGATAATGCAGCTGCAACTGTAGTGTAGCTCTAAGAGGGCCACTTCACATCTATTTACTTAATTTGGGTATAGCCATAGTATAGGTCTAAGAATGCCAATGTACATCATTCATTTAACATGGGTGTAGTTGCAGTGTAGGTCCAAAAGGGCCATTGCACATCCTTCATTTAAAGCTAGTGTAGCAGTAGTGTAGGGCTATTAGGGCCACTGCACATGCACATATATATAATACTGGTGCAATCATAGAGTAGGTCCAAATTGTGGACTATTGCACAACTGATGAGATCCTGTTATCTAGTATCAAGAGTCATGTCACTTGAATATGGGCTGAATAAATAAGCAATTGGGAACACAATTAGAAGAATAATATGTGGACAATTAAAGATCTAAAAAAGAGCATATATGAGTAAAATTATGATTGTAATTGCATAAATTGAATTTAATACTGCGAACAAGTTTATATGATGATAAATACAAATGCAATAGTGTAAAGAAAATTAAATTAAATGTAGGTAATTACATTGTGAATTGTATAATATACATACACTAAAGTAGTACGAACAAAAAGTAACAAGGTTTTAAATTCTTATATAAGCTTCAATATAAGAACTAGAAAGAGGAAAAGTTGAAAATCAAGACATGAGGAAGAAAAGAGACATAGAAATACAAATAGAAGAAGATAATAATAATAACCAAAAAATTGAATTACTATCATAATAAGAAAAAGTAGTTCAAGGAAAAATGAAAATAAAATGTTAGAATAAGAATACTTTTATATAATAAGGAAACATAAAAAAATAAGTAAGAAGAACACATTAAGAACTTCTAATACAAATACAAATAGAAAATCGAGAGTAAAAGAAAAGATTAAAAGAAAAAATTCATAAATATGGAATACACCACTGAGCAATATTGCTCAGCACATTGGCTTTTACTAATGCATAGGTATTTAACCAAGGCAGGTGAGGTAGAAGATCGAGTCCCACATACGATGGAGGTTATGGGTAAACTAAGTGTATCCATTACTAGCATTCGAGTGTGTTTGGCCTGCCTGATACAAATGGCTATGTAGAATGCATACATGAAAATAGTAATTCTAGATTATCTGACTAATAACTAAAAAAGGTAGTAACATTAATATTAAAGGGTAACTTAAGCGTAATTAAGATTAATAATTTGTATATATACATGGTGTCTAATTGTGATACATGCTGGAAGTGTAATAAATAATATATAAGTTAAATTTAAAATGTTTAAACTATGGTAGTCAAATAAGGATACAAATGATACGATAGAAAGATAGTAATTGAACTGGCTCTCTAATAATAATAGAATTGTTATGGCCATGATATATAGCTATCAAAGTAACAAGTGTAAAGTATTTAAAGAAATCCTTGGTTAATATGTATAGCGAGATAGTTAAATATAGAGTTTAAATAAAGCAAATAAAGAATAGAGGTTAAACTAGACATGTGACATCCTGTATCTAAATCGGCTATTGGTTGGATATAAGGGTGTTACACCTTGCTTATAGGAGCTTTAAGCATTTTTTTACTAAACCTAAAGCCCATGTATTAAGCTTAGCAACTTCCCTTTGGTTTTATGACCTTAAATTTATGTAATTACATTTTAAATGTGTTATGGGCCTATTTCATTTAATCTCATTCAAAGTGGGGCCATATCCATTATGCCTTTTATTTAGAATGGGCCTAGCCTAATTTCACTTCGAATAAGACTTAAATGTTAGGGGCCATTGCTTTTGCAAGCATTTTCAATATGAGAGGTCAATGGGCCTTGTCTAGCCCAAATTCAAAACCTACATATCCCTTGTTGGTGCTTAGACAAGCCCATTTAGGAAAGAAATGCTTGACCATGTGTATAGGAGTAATAAGTTAGAAAGGTTTATTTCCTGAGTTTTTATATGAAATCATGCATAATCACATATACCATGCATCTTACATTATGCATCATATTGTATATATGTCTATGCATCATGACTAACACCTTGTTTTGATAGCCACAATAGATCCCTCATTCACTGTTAAGTGGAAACAAATTGGTAAATGTCTCATTAGAATTGACAAGATACCTATTAATCTACCTAAAAGAGCCACTATGTTTGGAGAAGAGCACATGACAAAGGCCATCCTAATTGAGGTGTTCCAAGATATAGAGAGGAGAATGCTAAATAACCTCACCAGTGTATAGTCCTACAAGGATAGGTTGATGACCAATTATTTGATATAGACATTCATTTGGAGATAAAAATTACAATTGGGTCTTGCCTCCTAAGAATCTCTAAGAGGACACTTTTAAAAAGTTGACCAAGAGGTTCGAAGTGATGAGCTGATTGATTACTAGGGGCAATGACTTAGACCTCGAAGCTATCAATTTGAGGCTTGATCATCCCATGCCCCATAAATTCAAGATGTCAAATTTATGCAAGTTCAATGTCATGATAGACCCAAGGACACACTTGAAATATTATGCTATAGGTGTGTATTCCACTAAGCTTATTGAAGATCAGATTATTAGCTCGTTCAATATGTGGCTCACTAGATAAGCCCTAGACTAGTGCCATAGCTAAGAGAGGAGAATCAAGGACAATTAGATGGAATTAGCCGAGCTTTTAATAAGTAATGTTCCAACAATGCTAGTGTAGAAGTTAACTTAAAAGATCTTGAGCTAGTCCAATAAAAGACCAATGAATCTTTCTCTGATTACTGGATATATAGAGGATTAAGGTTCTAAAAATAAGGAATAAACTACATGACATTAACTAGATTGAAATTTTTATTTTGAAACATGAATAGCTACATGAATAGTGCTTTACTGCTAAGGGCATCACTATGTGGAAACAACTAAAAGAAATAGTAGTTGATTTGGAAACAACCTATTAAAACAAAGGTGTTTAAGCACTCTGGCAATTTTAGCTATGCCAACAACAACAACAACAACAATAGTGGTGTAGCTAAAACTGTTAATGCTAATGCTATTCAAGGTAAGCATTTTTCTAATTTAGGTAAATCTCTCTCTTAGTGCCTAAAGAGGTTGGTAAAGAGGGTAGGCTCTGACCCTTTTAGCCTCAACCTTTAAATGGGCCCTTCTTATAAAATTATTGCCATGATTAACATTATGCCTTCCATTAGAGAACAAGCCACCTGATGGACAACTGTAAGGCCCTTCGATAAGCCATATAGAATTTGATTAGTATAAAGTTGATTTTAACCCTGAAAATTGGTCTAACTCATTACCCAAGCATAATTAGATTTCATGCATGCTTAAATATGAGATTTCTAAAAATATATTTTAAAGAATATGTATAAACTCGATCACGAGATGAGTGAGGTGGTAAGCAATAATGCTATTGTTCTTATGGTTGATTTTTGGGATAGTGAGAATAAGAATGAATCTAGGGAGCATAAAATCGGTAACTTTAGGGATGGTTCCTCTAAGTAAGAGAGAAGAGATATGGGTTGAGGGAGAAATGGTGGAAAAGGTTGAAAAGAATAGTCAAGTTATACCTAATAAGGAAATTGAGCTTAAAGAAGCCAAAAAAGCTAAAGATGAAGGAGTTTAAAAAGACTTAGGCCCATATAAGCATTTAGAATCTATTAATGTCATCCTAATCACATAGGTAGAAAGTTATTAAGGCCTTAGGGTGATTTTCAATTTCTATTACCACTACCCTATATAAACTTGTTGAAGTTATGAAAATTGGTAAGAAGGGGATCATTTCTTTCCCTAATAAAGATCTTCTCATGGAAGGGCAACACCATAATTAACCTCTCTTCATTAAGGCTGAGGTAAATAAAAAGAGAACTAAATCCACAACAGTAGATGATGGATCATCCTTATATGTTTGCCCACTCAAAATCATTATGTTTGCCTACTCAAAATCCTAGCCAGCTTAGGGATTAAGAAAAAAGATTTACAGCCTTCCAACATCACTGTTAAATCATATGATGACACTTTGAGGTAAGTTGAAGGGTTATTTGTTGCCAAAGTCTAAGTAGGGCTATTGTTGATGAAGTTGATTTTACTATTATAGAAATCCCAACAACCTTTTTGGTTTTGCTTGTAGACTATAGTTTCACAAGCTAATAAGAGTCTCTTATGCACTCCATCAAATGATAAAGTTTACATTCGAAGGAAAAGTGGTAACCATTAAGGTAAAAATTGATCATGCAATTTCCATCTTAGCCATAGCTAATCAACCATTTATTAGTTTTCATGTCGCTGGCATATATGACAATTACGTGGTTCCTAATGTTTCATGCTTCATGAAAAAGATGAATTTCCTCCCAGGCGCATGTTTAGGAAAATACTTGGAAGGAAATTTAAAGCTATCACAAGTGAAAGGGTAAAAAATGACATAAAAAAGGCTTAGCTTTCAACCCAATATAGAAACTACCAAGAAGGAAGGAGATAAGTTGGAAGATTACTTTATCAAAAAGGGTAAAAACAAGTACGACAGGGTCCCTAAACCAACTATGGTAGAAAGCAAGGGTGAGTTCGAGTTTGAGATCTTCGCAGCATTTAAAGACGCTGATGCTGAAGAAATCTATCTCATAAGTTCTTTAGAGTTTGATTATTTTTATGACAATCTCTATCTACCTAATCTTTTTGATGTTAATAATCTTTTTAGTAATAAAGTGAACAGTGAATTTGCTTACTTGTGTGATGTTTTCTTTAATGGTACTATGCATTTTAATGATTATTGCATGAGAATTTTTGACATTAATTGCATTAAAACTAACCCATTTAATCTTGGTACAAGCAAGCAACCTAAAAGTATATTAATTGCCCATGATACTACTATCAAAGAAAGAGAAAATTTTGAGAGATTTCTTATTAAATATGAAAATGTATTCGCCTAAAGCTATGATGACGTGCTAGGAAATGATCGAAAAGTAGCTGAACATGCTATTCCAACATGTGAAAATGTGCTGATTATATGCTAAAAGTTAAGAAGGATAAGATTAAAATGGGCTAAAAAAGTCAAAAAAGAAATTACTAAGCTACTAAAAGTTAAATTCATAAGAGAAATTATCTATCCCACTTGGTTAGCCAATATAGTTCTAATTCTAAAGAAGACTAAGAGATTAGAATGTGCGTCGATTATTGGGACTTGAATAAGGTTTGTCCAAAGGACAATTTCCATTTACCTCATATGATGTGCTATTAGATAGTGCATCAATGGTAGCCATGTATTCTTTTGTTGATGTATTTTCTAGATATAACTAAGTCCTTATAAAGATCATATACAAATGCAAAATAACTTTCATTATAGAATGGGGGCATATTATTACAAAGTCATGCCTTTTGGCTTGAAGAATGCGAGGGCAACATATTAAAGAAAGGAAACAATGCTCTTCTATGATATGATGGATAAAGAAGTTAAAGTCTATGTTGATGATATGATGGTGAAGTCCATTGACAAAGAAGGGCACTTTGAATCCTTTGAAAAGTTTTTTCAATGGCTTGATGGGTTCAACATGAGACTTAATTCAAAAAAGTGTGTGTTTGGAGTTACTTCTAGTAAACTACTTGGATTTGTTGTTAGCAAAAATAGAATTGAAGTAGACCAAGATAAAGTAAAAGCCATGATTGAAATGCTAACCCTTAAAACATAAAAGGAAGTTTAAGGATTCTTAGGAAAATTGCAATACATCAGTAAGTTCACATTGAATCTTACATCCATCTATAAACTAATCTTTATACTCCTAAGAAAGAATTAACTGTGTTAATGGAATGACATTTGATAGAAAGCATTCAATGCCATCAAAAAATACTTAACCAATCCATTAATTCTTTGACCTCCTAAAGTTGGAATTGTATTGATTCTTTATCTTGCCATCGAAGAAGGATCTATTAGAGCCATAATCGCATAAGCTGATGAATTTAGAGTTGAGTATGCCATCTATTATTTGAGCAAGAAGTTAATTCCTTATGAATAAAAGCATATTAAAGTTAAGAAAATATGCCTAAGAATAATTTGGGTTTCCAAAAAGTTGTAACATTATTCTAATAATATAAAGTTAAAGTAATAGTAAAACAAGACCCATTACGCTACCTTTAAACTGCACCCTCCCTAATTAGAAAGATAGAAAAATGGATACTTCTACTCTAATAATTTGACATTTTTTACATCACTAGGAAAACTATCAATGGTAGAGCAGTTACAAAATTATTAGCATAACAATTGTAGATGGTGAGGATGTTGAATTTGAATTTCCAGATAAACACCGGGCAATTTTCAAAGAGGGATAGAAGATGTCCTTTGATAGAGCTATTAACCAAAGAAGAGCATGTGCATGCATCCTACGAATCATTCCTGAAGGCAAATAGATATTCATAGTGAGTAAGTTAAAATTCTCAGCTCCTAATAATATAGCAGAATATAAAGCACGCATTTATGGGTATGAGTCCTTATACATGTTGGGGGCAAAGAAAAGTTTCTATGTTAGTAATTCAACAAGCAAATAAGAATTAGGAAGTCAAAGGTAATCAATATAGTGATAAATTTGGTAGAAAGATTTGATAGATGCACCTCCCACCACATCCTTTAGAATAAAATCAAGTACTAAATGCCCTAGCAGTGTTAATGTCAATAATTAAATGTTTAAAGAAAATGCTAATGAAGCCGATGTATTTCACCATGTCCATATATCCTGTTTACACGACTATACTTAGAAGGGTTGAACAGATGATGGATTACCCTAGTTTCATGATATTCAAAACTACTTAGAGAAGAAAGAGTATCCTGAAGATGCTTCTGAAAAAGACAAAAGGGCATTATGCAAGTTGTTAGCTTAGTTCATTGCCTTTTAACAAGTGTTATACAAAAAACGTCATGATGGTGTCCAACTTTGATGCATCAATGAATTTAAAGCACAAAAGGTGATAGCTAAAATTTACAAAAGAAAGTGTGGGCCAAACATGAATGGAAAAGACCTAGTTTGAGAGAACATAAGGCTAGGATACTACTAGCTGACAATGGATACTAATTATAGTGAGTTCAAGAAAAAATGCCACAAATGTTAGGTATATGACAACTTGAGTCTCTTACCACCATGAGAACTTACAAGTTTATCTTCACCATAGCCATTCTAAGCTTAGTGCATTAATATCATTAGAGAGATAAAGTCGTCTGTAGTTAAATGGTATAATTACATTGTAGTGTCAATTGACTACTTCTCAAAATAGGTTAAAGCCAATCTTTTAATAAATTGGAGGCAAAACAGATGGGTAAATTTTTTTAAAAGTAATCTAATCATAGATATGGCTTGCCATATCACATCGTTTTGGATAATAGAGTACAGTTACTAGGTGAAACTAAGCAATTGTTACAGAAGTATAGGATAGAGCATCATAAGTCTTTTCCTCATAGACCATAAGTGAATAGAGTAATGGAAGCAATGAATAAAAAAGTAAAGAAATACTATAGAAACTAATGGTCATGTATAAAGATTGATCAAATGTTGCCTTATAGATTTTGGGGCTAAAGAATGACAGTCAGAACTTTAATAGGAGCAACCCCTAATTCATTAGTATATGAAATGGAAGCAATAGTACTAGTAGTGATAAAAGTTCCATCTTTAAGGGTGGTACTTGAGGTAGATATTATAAAAACTAAGTGGGTCTAGCCAAGATATAAACAATTAGTGCTAATTGATGAAAAATGGATAAAAGCCTTATATCACATACAGCTTTACCTGAAAAGAATGGCTAAGGCATACAATACGAAAGTTAGGCCAAGTATAATTAGGGAAGGCAACTTGGTACTCAAATAGGCCAAACCATTGCTAATGGATCCCAAAGGAAAGTTTAAGCCCAACTAGGAAGGTCTATACTTCGTTAAGAAGTTACTGAAACATGGTGGTGTTAAGTTGTCTAATTTGGAAGATAATGAATTCTTTGAACCACTAAGCTTAGACAAGCTTAAGAAGTACTTCTACTAATATAAAAATAAAAAAGAAAATTTTGCTAAGTCAAAAACTTGAAAAGGGCAGCTTAAGTAAAAATTAAGACACCTTAATGAGGTGAAAAACTAGAAAAAAGGCACTTCATGCAAAAGTTAAGAGATATGAGAAAAAATGTTTAACTATGTAGCTTGTTCATCAGGAGAGTGGTCTTTAAGATTAAATGACACAACCTAACTTGGCCCATATTTAGCCGAATGAATGGATGGAGTTTTTCAGGTAGACAGCTAGTGATAGAGTAAAATAATTCAAAGTACTTTAACATGTGCTTAAACCTAATTGGCCAAGTAATCAGGCAGTTTGGCATAACAAGAAATTAAACCAAGCGATGGCTCAGGAGTGAGTATGAAGTATTCGAGGAAATAAGTTGCAAATCATAAGCTCATCATCCAAAGAGGGCTAAAGGTATCCTTAAAGTTGGTATTTTCTTTGGAGGGGAGTAATTCATACATACCCTTGTACAAGTGGGCAAGCCAATAAGGGGTAAGGTTGAGTTGTTTTCCTTGCACAAGTGCAATGGCCAAATTTAGATATTCCCTAGCAACTTTTAGTGAAGCAGTGTAGAGACCAAACTTGTATAGCCACAATAACATAAAAGCTAAGTGTTCAATTAAAAAAGGCGAAGGAGTTGTACCTATGTGCTTATCAATAAATCCACTGTGTGATCATTGCTTGAAGAAATCTTCTGGCAAGTCAATTACATCATGTGGTAAATAAACATCGACTGGCTCCCCATGGCAAGGTAAATTAAACATAATGGCTAAGTCATAAGTAGTTGTTACTCATAAATGATGCTTTAAAGATGAACGCATTTACATCCTTTGACCAGAAAAGTGAAGCAGCACCCAGTAAGTCGACTAGATAAGGAAGTTGGCATTTTGCCAAGTGAATTATATCATAAACTCCAGCTTTAATCCAAACATTATCGAAGAAGGGTTCTAAGTGATCAATCCATTGGGAAAATGAATGTGAGGGTCGGTCATGATCGAATGGATTTCTTAGTCCAGAATTCAAGGTCATTGTTTCTAAAAAAATCTAAATGGGTCATCATGAGAACTAGGATATACCTAAATGAACTCTCTCTTGACACTTAGGATGAAAGACCTAAAACAATGGAATCAGAGTTGGGAATTTCAATAAATACCTGAGATTGACAAAAATTTGAGTTTGTGTTCATTGGGAATGCTCAAGAAGATCAAGGGCTAACACTTTAAAGGCCGATTTAGATCTTTTCAACATAATGCAAACTTC
>CANXYI011610870.1:0-17507 GCA_948208565.1 Hura crepitans
TGATTTGGAGGACCAGAGGGTCTAATGGTGTATGTGGAGGTTATATATCGTTTAGAAGTGATTTTCTTACAGGTTCAAATTTGGGTTAGATAACAGGGCAGCTGTTATGCTACCCGAATATTAGGAATTGTCTGGTAGCGCCTAACGGAGATGCTCCCGGATTACAGGCATACGGTTACAGGAGAGTAACACACCTTATCGGTCCAGGTAGGACTGGTAGGGGGTGTTACAGATGTTCCTTGCCATACGGGTCATCATTTTGAGTCTGATGACTGGCGTATTGGTCATAAAACTTTGATGGTACTAAAAATAAGGAAATGAATGAATTAAAAAATTTAGCAGAACCAATAAATCATTTCGAGTCAAGAACTAGTGTATGAGGAGATAAAATGAGGTCGGGCCGGGACAGCCTCTAGATGTGCCTAGACTGAGCCGAAAAATACCACACCTTGAACCTTAAAAATTCCATTAAGTATGATGGAAGAGGAATTATAATTTTTTAGGTCGATAGATATTTTTTTTGAATATTTTATTCTGGCCGGTGAATAATACCAAAAAGTCAATTGTTGAATTTTGACTTGAAATTTTACACTATGTGGGCCCTTATTACACTAATCTAGGATTTTTAAAATAGAAATTATAATTTTTGGAGGCCCAAATATTTTTCTGTGAATTTTTGAAGCTAAAAGTGTCATAAAATGAGTTTTAGTCATTTAATGGCCATGTGGGCCAATTCCATGCAACCAACCCATCAAACTTAAAGGGGTTACACATATGAATCACCTCATATATGCCAAAGTCTTCTTCTTCCTCTTGAACCACTTAAAGCTGACACCACTACCATACTTAACCCTTCAAATTTCTTCCTTTTCTTTCTCCTCTCTCCTTTAAACTTTAAGAAAAATATTGGAAATAAAACCTCCATCCTCCATAGGTGTCAATTCAATCAAGAAATTTGAAGAAAAGAGCTTAATTTGAGAAATTCACCACTTGGGTGAATAGTGACTAAAGTCTTTGCAAGTGCTCTAACTCAATTTTTTTTATTTTTGATCAAGGTAAATTAAATTATTCTAAGGATTCCTATAGTTTTAAATTTTAAATTAGAGCTTTATATATTATTTTAGAATTTTTCTAAGACAAATATGGTGTATGTTTTGAGGTTGAACCAACAAGTGAGAGAAACCAAGGGAACAAGGCCAAAGGTGGTGGAGAAAAGGGTGTACTCACACCCTAGATATGTGGAATAAGCTAAATTCTATTTGCCTTATGTGTATGCCTTAATTATGTGTGAATACCTTGTATAGAACTTTTAAATCTTAGGTGTAGGCATGCCATTTTAGTGAATTGATGTTATAAAGTGTTTAATGGCACGTAATTAATAGGTTTTATAGGATCATTTGGAAGCAAATGCATGTATATGTGAGGATTGCATGCTTGGGCAAATGTGTGCATTATAGAACATAATATGTATAATAATGATAATGGCATTTCAAGTGAGGAAATGGTGATTTTAGAAATGAATTATTATGGTAGTGAAATTTGCATGAAATTTGGGGTCAATTAGTGGTTAGGGATATAAGTGCATAATGGGTAGTAACATGGCATGTAATGGCATATTAGGAGGCTATTAATATTGTCTAAATAAATGAATGTGAGATTGATAAAGGTAAGACATGGTATGAGTTGGCATGAGAAAAGTATAACGGATAAAAATGACCAAATGAATGGTAGCGGTTTCGTAAAGTTACCAAATGAATAGTAACTTTGCGACCGTAAGTGAGATATTGGCAATTATGTGCATTTTGTCATAAAATGTAAACAAATGGTAAATTTAGAGTTGGGAATGTAAAATAATAAGAATTATAGCCTAAACTAGTTATTAGCCCATTAGTTAGACACCCATTGGATGGGTTAACTGGTCAACTGGGGCATTAGCAACTGCTAGATATCTTGGCCTTTTTTGGGATCTACTACTGTATGTTAGTTGTGGTGGGTGCAGCTGCAGAGGTTCCGATATGAACCCTGCACAATAGGGTATTGGGAGGTCCACCTGGGCTGATCCTTGCTACCTGTTTATTTATCTATAGGTATTGGAAGGTCCTACAGGGCTGATCCCTGCTATCCACCTTAGGGATGCTAATATGATTTATAAATATTGGAAGGTCTACGGGCTGATCCTTGCTATCTGCTAGTTCGGTATTAAGAGGTCCACAGATTAATCCCCGTTATCAGGTGAGGTAGGTGTAGCTACCTAGGTCCAAAATATGGGCCACTGCATAAGATAGTCCCACTATTCGGTGTCTTAAAAAGTTAGCTGTCTATCATGGGCCCATAATATTAATAACTCTGACTGATAAGATAATTGAATAATAGAACTTGAGTATACATTAAATGTTACATGTTGCTTGTATGCATGGTAGACATATTTTATTTGGCTTATTCCACCACTAATTTTTATACTCAGTGTGTCAGTGTTCCAATGTGCAAGCAGTCAACGGAGGGACGGTCACCACCAGACATCACCAGTGCAACTGTTAAGGAGTCCTTTGGTACTTTTTTTCCCTTTTGAGTTTTGTATAGATGCACTCATATATATAGATAAACCATGGGTTATGGGTTATCTATAAAGATAAAATGATGAACAGATATGCACGTACAGTTTTGTATGTAAATAAAAATTTGTTTATGTATGCTTGTGTGTTGATGGGTCTATGACCCTGTGATTTTGTGGATTGTTGTGATCTGGAGGACCAGAGGGTCTAGAAGGGGGATGTGTTTGAGAAAATTAAATTTAGAAGTGTTTTTCTTTGTAGGTTTATTTGGGGTTAGTTACCCAAGAAGCTGTTATGCTATCCGATTTTCTGTGATTGTCTGATAATGCTTGTTAAGAGTTTTAATGGACTAAAATAGGCAGTAATAAGGGGATAAATAACCAGAAAGGGAATAAGGGCATGTTTGGTCAACATTGGTCAAACTTGGGTAGAAGTTAAATGAAAGGCCCTTAGGGAAATCTAAGGAAGGGTGACCTCAGTGGGAAGTGATGCGCTTTGCCTATTTCAGGTAGGAATGGGTAAGGGGTGTTACATTTAGTGGTATCAGAGCAGGTTTAAGCATTCCTAAGTGTCTCATACATGAGTGCATGAGTTTAAAGTGTTATGCCAAGTCAGGCTACACTATCTGATGTTGAAAATTATTTTTGGTACAATTATATGTGATGAATAAGTGGACCTTACCCAAGTAAAGGGAAGAGGTGGTTAGTTATGCACCGAACCAGTGGTGAGTGTAGCCACCTAGAGCCAAATGATGCTGCCCACTAGCCGCCACCTCAGCCTCAGCCTCAGGCATAGGCTTTACCTGTGTTGCTGTAGCAGATTGTAGATTTGCTAAGACATATTGCAGCACCAGATCTAGTGCTAATTGTTGTTGCTCCTCGACCTCCAGTAGCTCTTCTAGTCCCTTAGAAAATAGTTTTAGAGAGAGTTAGAAAAACAGGAGCTATGGATTTCCTTGGGTCTAGAGAGGATGATGCAGTAAAGGCTGAATATTGGTTAGAGAGGACTATTAGAATATTGGAAGAGCTAAAGAGTTTTGAGGCAGAACACCTGAAGTGTGCCACATCTTTGCTTCAAGAAGAAGCTTATCATTGGTGGGAGAGACTAAAGAGGAGAAGGACAATTGCAAAGTTAACTTGGGACTTCTTTTTGAAAGAGTTCAAGAAGCAGTATATTCTAGACTCCTATAGAAACAAAAAGAGATAGGAGTTCTTCAACTTGAGACAAGGTAAGAGGACAATTTTGGAATATGAGAAGTACTTCAACCATTTGAGCCGATTTTTTGCTGAGTTCTTACCAGATGATGAAGAGAAGTGTAAAAGGTTCAAGAAGGGCCTCAATGTGGAGATAAGGATGCAGATCTCAACCTTGAAGATTCAAGATTTCTTTGAGTTTGTTGCAATAGCTTATGATATAGAAGAGATGCTGCAAGAGAAGAGAGAATTATTTCAGAGGAAAAGGCCTTTCACAGTAGGCTAGACTAGTTCAGCTCCAGGTGGGAGCAAGAAGCTGAGGGACTTTTACCAGGATCAGTAGTCTTAAAGGTAGCAAGGCTAGTAGTTACAGAGGCAGGCCCCTTCATAGAGGACTGGTTAGGGGTATTCTTCTAAACCTTCACCACTTTTATCACAGCAGGCTTCCATTGCACCCGTGTCCACTGCTAGGAGTGCACCACCGATATGTGAGAGCTGTTAGAGGAAGCATTAGGGTTAGTGTTAGCAATATCGAAGGGGTGAATGCTTTATTTGTGAAGCTAAGGACTATTATCAAAGGGAGTGCCCTTAGAAGCCAGCAAAGGCAGTTCAAACATAGGCCTCAGTTATAGCTATAGCTGGTAGACCCCTAAGACCACCGAGATAGGAGCAGGCTACCACTAGTCAGAGGGGCAAAACTAAAGCAAGAGCTTCGGCACAACAGTATGCCATACATGCCCGAAAGGAAGTGAAGGCTTCAAACATTATAGCTGGTACATTTTCTTTACTTAATGCTTTTGTACTAGTTTTGATAGATCTTAGATCCACACACTTGTACATATGCACTACACAAGCTAGAGATAGAGACCTTGAACCAAAACCCATAGATCTAGATATTCAAGTGAGCAACCATATAGGTCAAAGTGTGACAGTGAACACTATGTATACACACTATCCTTTAATGATACATGACCAGACCTTCGTAGCTGACTTGATAAAGTTACCCTTCCATGAGTTTGATGTCATACTAGGCATGGACTGGCTGTTAGAGCATAGACCAGTTATGGATTGTGAGAAGAAGAGGTTGAGTCTTCAGACCCCAGATGGGCATGAGGTGATTTTTGTGGGTAACATAGACTCCCTACATAATTTGATTTCTACTATAATAGCCAGGAGACTCATCTAGAAGGGATGTGAAGCTTTCTTAGCCTTTATCATAGATACCAGTGTACAGACCCTTAGCTTAGATTAGATACCTATTGTGTCTGATTTTCCTAATGTGTTTCTAGATGAATTGCTAGGATTGCCACCACGTTGAAAGTTGGATTCTGAGATTGAGACTTACCCCGGTATGAACCCAATCTCGATTACTCCTTATAGGATGGCCCTAGCAGAATTGAAAGAATTGAAGGTGTAGTTATAGGAGTTATTAGATAAAGGCTTCATTAGACCTAGTGTGTCTCCTTGGGGAGCTCCTGTGTTATTTGTGAAGAAGAAGGATGGATCACTCCAGTTATGTATTGATTATAGGTAACTGAATAAGGTGACAGTTAAGAACAAGCATCCATTGCCTAGGATCGATGATCTTTTTTATCAGTTATGGGGTGCCAGTGTCTTCTCTAAGATTGACTTGAGGTCAGGGTACCATCAGTTGTTGATTATGGAAGGTGATATCCCTAAGACTACCTTTAGGACCAGATATGGGCATTATGAGTTCTTAGTGATGCGATTTAGGCTCACTAATGCCTCGACAACCTTCATGAACTTGATGAATAGAATTTTCAAGCCATACTTAGACCAATTCATAGTGGTATTCATTAACGACATCTTGGTGTATTCTAGAACCTGGGAGGAACATGAACAACACCTCTAGATTGTATTGCAGACACTGAGAGAGAGGCAGTTGTATGCCAAGTTAAGTAAGTGTGAGTTTTGGTTGGAAGAAGTGGCATTCTTAGGTCACATTACCTCAGCTAATGGTACCAAGGTAGACCCGAGTAAGGTGACAGCAGTGTTAGAGTGGAATCCTCCTAGGAATGTGATTGACATCTAAAGCTTCCTAAGATTGGCAGGTTATTACAGGAGATTTATGAAAGTTTTCTCGATGATTGGTACTCCACTGACAAGGTTGATTAGAAAAGATGTGAAGTTTGAGCAGGATGACAAGTGCCAGGCTAGTTTTGATATTTTAAAGTGGATGCTAACAGAAGCTCCTATCCTGACTCAGCTAGAACAGGGTAAGGAGTTTGTGATTTATAGTGATGCTCCACACAACGAACTTGGTTGTGTGTTGATGCAGGAAGGAAAGGTCATTGCTTATGCCTCCAAACAGTTGAAGACTCACGAGAGGAACTATCCCACCCATGATTTGGAATTAGCAGCAATTGTTTTTGCTTTGAAGGTGTAGAGACACTACTTATACAGAGAGAGATGTTATATCTACATAGATCACAAGAGTTTAAAGTATTTGCTTACATTGAAGGAGTTAAATTTAAGACAACGACCATAGATGAAGTTGATCAAAGATTATGACTGCTTGATTAACTATCATCCAAGGAAGGTGAATGTAGTTACAGATGCTTTGAGCAAAAAGATGATAGCTACACTACGATTGATACATGTTAGAGTAAAGTACATAGCAGAAGGTGTAGTATTGGCTAAATTACAAGTCAAAGATGATTTTAGGTAGCAAGTGAAAGGGGCTCAGTTGAGAGATACTCACTTAATGCAGACTGTGAGTAAGATTAAAGAGGGAAAGGCTATAGGCTTTAAGTTGAGTGATGATGGAAGCCTATACTATCAGAATAGGTTATGGGTTCCTAATATGGATGAATTGAGACTACAGAGTCTAAAGGAAGCTCACGAGGCTCTATACTCTATGCATCTAGGATATACGAAGATGTACCTTGGATTGAAGCCTCATTATTGGTGGCTAAGAATGAAATTAGAGGTAGCTAAATATATGGCTCATTGTTTGACTCGTCAGCAGGTGAAAGCAGAACACTAGGTTCCTTTTAGATTGCTATATCTTATTGCAATTCCAAAATGGAAATGGGAGAAAATCACTATGGTTTTTGTCATGGGATTGCCTTTAACTAGGAACAAGTGTCATGTCATTTGGGTAATTGTTGATAGGCTGATAAAGATAGCCCACTTCATACCTATGCAGACGGATTACTATTTGGAGAAGCTGGCCAGATTGTATATTGATGAGATTGTAAGGTTACATTGTTTGCCAGTAGCCATAATCTCGTATTGGGACTCGAGATTTACTTTCAGGTTTTGGAAGAAGTTACAGGAAGCCTTGGGTACTCGATTGACATACAATACTGCATTCCATCCTCAGACAGATGGTCAATTAGAGAGGGTCATACAAGTGTTAGAGGATATGTGGCAAAGCTGTGCCATTGAGTTTAAGGGTAATTAGGACCAGTATCTGGCATTAGCTGTGTTTATGTTCAACAATAGCCACTAGGCTAGCTTGGGCATGGCACTATATAAAGCTTTGTATGGTCTCTGATGCAGGACTCCTCTCTATTGGAGTGAAATGGGAGAAGGTAGAATCGTTAGATCTAATTTGATTTGAGATACTGAGGAAAAAGTTAAGGTTATCAGAGAAAGATTGAAAGCAGCATCGAATAGACAAAAGTTTTATGCAGACGTGAAGAGACATGATATTAAGTATAAAGTTAGGGATTGAGTGTTCCTGAAAGTATTGCTGTGGAAAAAGATACTCTGATTTGGTAAGAAGGGCAAGCTTATCCCCAAGTTCATTGGGCCCTATGAGATTACTGAGCGAGTGGGTCCTTTGGCATACAAGCTTGCCTTGCCACTTAATCTACAGCAGATACATGATGTCTTCCATGTATCCATGTTGAGGTAATACCAACCAGATCCATTGCATGTAATAGCTATTGTGGAAATTTAGGGTCAGCCGGACCTGACATATAAAGAAGAACTAGTGCAGATCTTAGCTAAGGAAGTGAAGCAGTTGAGGAATAAGATAATTCCACTAGTAAAAGTGCCATAGAGGCACCATAACATGATCGAGGTGACATGGGAAAGTGAGCAGCAAATGTAGATGTAGTATCCTCACCTTTTTACCCCAAGTAATTTCGAGGACAAAAGTTCTTAAAGAGGTTAAGAATTGTAATGCCCGACAATCAAGACCTTATGAACAGTACCTTCTAGGCCTGAGTGTTGTTCCCGATGGTATGGGTCATCATTTTGAGTTTGATGACTGGTGTATTAATCATAAAACTTTGACGGGCCTAAAAATAGGGAAAACAAATGAATTAAAAAATTTGGTATAAATCATTTCGAGTTAAGAACTAGTGTATGAGGAGATAAAATGAGGTCAGGTTGGGGTAGCCCCAGGATGTGCCTGTACTGACCTGAAAATAACACACCCTAAACCACAAAAATTTCACTGAGTATGATGGAGGAGGAATTATAATTTTTTGAGGTCGATAGATATTTTTTGAATATTTTATTCTGGTGGGTGAATAGTGCTAAAAAGTTTATTATTGAATTTTGACTTGAAATTTTACGTGGGCCCTTATTACACTAATCGAAGATTTTTAAAGTTGAAATGAGAATTTTTGGAGCACTAGAGAATTTTTTTGTGAAATTTTGAAGCTAAAAGTGACATAAAATGAGTTTTAGCCATTTAATGGTCATGTGGGCCAATCCTATGCAACCAACCCATCAAACTTAAAGGGGTTACACATGTGAATCACCTCACATATAACTAAGTCTTCTTCTTCTTCTTGATCAACCTAAAGTCAATGCCACTACCATATTTAACCCATCAAATTTCTTCCTTTTCTCTCTCCTTTCTCCTCCAAACTTCATGAAAAATATAGGAAATTAAACATCCATCCTCCGTAGGTGTCAATTCCATCAAGAAATTTGAAGAAAGGAGCTTAATTTGAGAAATTCACCACTTGTGTAAATAGAGACCAAAGTGTGTGTAAGTGCTCCAATTCAATTTTTTTTATTTTTGATAAAGGTAGATTAAGTTATTCTAAGGATTCCTATAGTTTTAGATTTTAAATTAGAACTTTAGATATTTTTTGAGAATTTTTCTAAGAAAAAAATGGTGCACGTTTAGGGGTTGACCCAACAAGTGAGAAAAACCAAGGGAACAAGGCCAAAGGTGGTAGAGAAAAGTGTGTACTCACACCCTAGCTATGTGGAATAAGCTAAATTCAATGTACCTTATATGTATGCCTTAATTGTGTGTGAATACCATGTGTGCAAATTTTAAATCTTAGGTGTAGGCATGGCATTTTAGTGACTTGATATTATAAAGTGTTTAATGGCACAGAATTAATAGGTTATACTGGATCATTTGGAAGCAAATGCATGTGTATGTGTAGATTGCATGCTTAGGCAAATGTGTGTATTATAGGCCATAATATGTATAACAATGGTAATGGCATTTCAAGTGAGGAAATAGTGATGCTAGAAATGAATTATTGTGGTAGTGAAATTTGCATGAAATTTAGGGTCAATTAGTGGTTAGGGATGTAAGTGTATAATGGGTAGTAACATGGCATGTAATGGCATATTAGAAGGCTATTAATGCTGTCTAAATAAATGAATGTGAGATTGATAAAGGTAGGACATGGTATAAGTTGGCATGAGAGAAGTATAAAGAAAAAAATGACCAAATGAATGGTAGCGATTTCGTAAAGTTACCAAATAAATAGTAACTTTGCGACCGCAAGTGAGGTATTGGCAATTATGTGCATTTTTTTGTAAAACGTAACCAAATGGTAAAGTTAGAGTTGGGAATGTAAAATAATAAGAATTACAATCTAAACTAGTTATTAGCCCATCGGTCAGACACCCATTGGATGGGTTGACTGGTTAACTTAGGTGTTAGCAGCTGCTAGGTAGCTTGGTCCTTTTTAAGGCTATTGTTGTGTGTTGGTTATGGTAGGTGGAGTCGCCCAGGTTCTAATATGAACCATGCATAGTATGGTATTGGGAGGTCCACTTGTGCTGATCCCTGCTACCCATTTATTTGTCTGTACGTATTGAGAGGTCCCACAAGATTGATCCCTGCTATCCACCTTAAGGATACTGATATGATTTATAGATATTAGGAGGTCTACGTACTGATGCCTACTATCTGCTAGTCTAGTATTGGAAGGTCTATAGACTGATCCCTGCTATTAGGCGAGATAGGAGGAACTACTTATGTATAAAATGTGGGCCACTATACAGGATAGTCCTGCTATCAGTGTCTTAAAGAGTTGTCTATGTGTCATGCAATTGTAATATTAATAACTTTGACTAATAAGATAATTGAATAATAGAACTTGAGCATATACTGAAAGTTGCATGTTACCTGTATGCATGGTAGACATATTTTATTTTGCTTATTCCACTATTGAGTTTTATAGCTAGCATGTCAGTGTTCCAATATGTAGGTAGTCAACAGAGTGATAGTTAGCACTAGGCATCACTAGTGTAGCTATTATTGAGTCCTTCGGTACTTTTTGTTTTCCCTTTTGAGTTTTGTATAGATACACTCATGTATATAGATAAACTATAGGTTATGGGTTGTCTGTAAAGATAAAATGATGAATAGATATGCATGTATAGTTTTATATGTAAATGAAAATTTGTTTATACATGCCTGTGTGTTGATGGGTCTATGACCCTGTGATTTTGTGGATTGTTGTGATCTAGAGGACCAAAGGGTCTAGAAGGGGGATGTGTTTGAGAAAAATGAATTTAGTAGTGTTTTTCTTTGTAGTTTTATTTAACGTTAGTTACTCGAGCAGTTGTTTTATTCCCTGATTTTCTGTGATTGTCTAATAATGCCTATTAGGAGTTTTAATAGACTAAAATAGGCAGTAATAAGGGGATAAATAACCAGAAAGGGAATAAAGGCATGTTTGGTCGACATTGGTCAAACTTGGGTAGAAGTTAAATGAGAGGCCCCTAGGGAAATCCAAGGATGGGTGACCTTAGTCGGAAGTGGCATGCCTTGCTTGTTTTAGGTAGGAATGGATAGGGGGTGTTATAGTACAGAATGGCTTTTGTGAAATTGAAAGAGCTGAAGATTTAGTTGTAATAGCTTCTGGACAAGGGTTTTATCAAATCGAGTATTTCACCATGGGGAGCACCAATTTTGTTAGTCAAGAAGAAGGATGGTTCTTTGAGACTTTGTGTGGATTATAGACAGTTAAACAAAGTCATCATGAAGAGTAAGTATCCTTTAACACGGATCGATGATCTTTTTGATCAGCTTAGAGGGGTAGATGTGTTCTCTAAGATTGATCTTAGATCCGAGTATTACCAGTTAAGAGTAAAAGAGGTAGACATACACAAGATGGCTTTCAAGACTAGATATGGTCACTATGAGTTCCTAGTAATGCCTTTTGAGTTAATCAATACATCGGTGGCATTCATAGACCTTATGAATAGGATTTTCAGGTTATTTTTAGATCAGTTCGTGGTAGTATTTATAAGCGACATTCTTGTGTACTCTAAGAATAGAGATGATCACGTTAGGCATTTACTAACAGTTCTTTAGATTCTGAGGGATGAGAAACTCTATGCAAAGCTCAGCAAGTGTGAGTTTTGGCTAGAGGAAGTAGCGTTTTTAGGGCACATAGCTTCGATAGATGGTATAAGGGTTAATTCTATTAAAATTTAGGCAGTAAGGGACTAGAAACCGCCAAGGAACACAACTGAGATCAGGAGTTTCTTAGGGTTAGCTGGCTATTACAGAAGGTTTGTTTAGGGGTTTTCCTTAATTACATCTTCTATGACACATCTTTTGAGGAAGGATATGAAGTTTGTATAGGACATCAAGTGTCAAGAGAGTTTTGACAAGCTCAAGAGCAAGTTAATAGAGGCTCTGATTTTAGTGCAACCAGTGTTAAGGATAGAGTTCACCATATATAATGATGCTTCACTGAATGGCTTGGATTGTGTACTCATGCAGGATGGCAAGGTTGTGGTCTATGCTTCCCAAAAGTTAAAACCTCATGAGAAAAACTACCTGACACGTGATTTAGAGCTTTCAACCATTGTGTTAACTCTAATAATATGGAGGCATTATCTCTATGGAGAAAAATACTATGTTTTCACTCATCACAAAGAGTCTAAAGTACCTACCAACACAGAAGGAGTTAAACTTGCAACAAAGATGATGGATAGAATTAATTAAGGATTATGATTACCTTATTGATTACCATCCTAGGAAAGCTAATAAGGTTGTAGATGCCATAAGTAAAAAGCATATGTCAGCTTTGAAGGTGATGTATGTTAGTTTGAAGCTGCAAGGAAATGGTGGTTTGTTGGCTGAGATGCAAGTCAAGCTGAGCTTGATACAGATAGTGAAGGATTCATAGAAAGATTATCACAGACTTTAGAGTATCATAAGTTTGATTCAAGAGGGGAAGTTTACTAAGTTTATGATAAAGGAAGACGGTTATCTGCATTACCATGACCGCTTATATATGCTAGAAAAAGAAGACTTAAGAGAGTAGATTCTGTAAGAAGCACACAGTGCACTGTATGCGATGCATCCTGGTAGTACAAAAATGTACTAGGATTTGAAGAAGGCCTATCAGTGGCCAAGCATGAAGAGAGACGTAGCTAATTATACGACTAGCTGCCTCACTTGTTAGTAAGTGAAGGTCGAGCATCAGGTTCCTTCTGGTTTGCTTCACCCCATAGCAATACCAGAATGGAAGTGGGATCGAATCATTATGGATTTTGTGATTGGACTACTGATGACTAGAAACAAGCATGATTCTATTTGGGTAGTAGTTGACAGATTGACCAAGTCTACCTATTTTCATTCTAGTGAGAATGGATTATTCGATAGAAAGATTGGCAGAATTGTATGTTGAGGAGATAGTTAGGTTCCATGGGGTGCCTTCCTCCATCCTTTTAGATCGAGATCCCCATTTTACATTGAGATTTTGTAGGAAACTCTAGAATGCTTTAGGGACTAGGCTCAATTTGAGTACGGCTTTTCATCCATAGATGGATGGTCAGTCAAAGCGAATCATTCAGATTTTGAAGGTTATGCTTCGAGCATGTACCATAGAGCTTAAAGGTAGCCAGGATAAGTATTTGTCATTGGCAGAATTTGCTTACAACAATAGTTACCAAGCAAGTCTAGGTATGCCTCCTTATGAGGCATTATATGGGAGATGATGTAAAACTTCAAATGATGTAAAACTTCCTTCTGTTGGCGTGAATTAATTGAGCACAAGCTTATAAAATCAGACTTGGTTAAGGATGCTAAAAAAAAGGTGAAGATCATTAGAGAAAGACTGAAGGCTACTTCAGATAGACAGAAATCCTATGCAAATTTAAAAAAGAGAGATATTGAGTATGAGGTTGGTGATAAGGTTTTCCTAAAAGTATCTCCATGGAAGAAGGTGTTGAGGTTCGATAAGAAAGGGAAGTTAAGTCTGAGGTTCATTGGGCTATATGAGATCACAAAATGTGTGGGACCATTGGCCTACAGACTAGCTTTAACTCCAGAGTTGCAGTAGATTCATGATGTGTTTCATGTCTCGATGCTGAAAAGATATAGATTAGACTTTTTAATAGTTGATAAAGTAGAGATAAGACCATATTTGTCATATGAAGAAGAACCTATCGACATCTTAGCCAGAGAGGTCAAGGAATTGCAGAACAAGACTGTACCGTTGGTGAAAGTCTTATGGTGACATCATGGCATAGAAGAGGCTACTTAGGAAAGTAAGGCTTAGATGCAGGAACAATACCCATAGTTGTTTGAACTAGGTATGTTGAGGATGACATCTTTTCTAAGAGGGGAAGAAATATAACAACCAAAAAATCCGAATCTCATGAATAGTACTTCCCGAGATGAATAGTGCTTCATGAGACTCGAGTTGCACTAAGCATACTGACAAAAAGTATTAATTACAATAGAATTTTTAGTAAAGTTTAAAGCCAATCCGAAGTCATTCAGATGGATAAAAATGCTAAATAAGATTTTACGATAAAGTTTTATGAATAATGCCGTAGACAAAGCTGAACCATAAAATAAATGAAAAGTTGCTTAAAATAATCCAAAAATATTACAACTTGATACCAAAATATTTCGAATAGTCCAATGACATTGGGATCGGAATTTTTTGACTTTGGGAACTATTTTTACCCAATTTTTGGGACAAAAAATAGATTAATTTTTCAGGTTGTTGTCAGAATTTGGGCATGAGATTTTGAGAGAATTTAGGGCTTGAATTTATGTAATTTTAGGAATAGGAATGAAGGAAAACTGATTTTTCTATCAGTTATAAAAATTTTTTGAAGTAAA
Source organism: Hura crepitans (assembly GCA_948208565.1). Taxonomy (NCBI): domain Eukaryota; kingdom Viridiplantae; phylum Streptophyta; class Magnoliopsida; order Malpighiales; family Euphorbiaceae; genus Hura; species Hura crepitans. The sequence continues at coordinate 14,070 of CANXYI011610870.1, forward strand.
GAAAAATAAAATTTTTGAAAACTATATAAAGGGAAAATTTTCCATCCATCCACACACACCACACAAAGCCATCCTCCCTCCAAAAAGCTCCAAATTTCCACCCATACTATCCCTCTCCCTTCTCTTCTTGATTTCTCTCTCCTCGAAGAGACCCACCGAGAGATCTTATACTTGAACGATGAGTGTTTCGAGACAAGTCCATGGACACAAAAATCATCTAGAGTGGTATAGTATTTCAGAAGAAAAATTAAAAAGTAACCCTAGGTGAATAGTGACTTTCTCTCTCCCGAGATTTATTTTTCCACAAATTTTATTTTTTATGAGTTCCTAGGATGTCATAGAGTATTTATCTGGGCTTAGAATATCTTTTTGACCATTAGATTATTTTATATTATTTTTTGAATTTTGTACCCATTTGAATTCATAGGTGAAACAACAACCTGAGCCTCCTGAGGTAAGGAGAAGGCATTAGCCCACTTCAGTAAGTAAGTGTAATCACTTTCAATTGGCTTAATTACTCATTTATGGCATTACATATAATATGGCATAATTGAAATAAAAGTAAATAAATACATAGAAATTTAAATAAATGCTATAAAAATTATTTGAGACTTATGACATGTTAAATACATAACATGTGATAATTTGGTATGCTAGAATGTGATGAAAATTGTGAAAATGTGATTTTTAGCTATAAGTGCATTATATATGTGAAAACTCAAAAATGTCATATTGCGTGTTAATGTCTAAAAATGCTTGCCCATGGTATTTTTGAGAATTGAATCATGTATAAATGATGTATTGAGTGCTAGAATGCCATAAAAGAGCTTATTATGCTAATGAGAGACATTATGCCTATTTACACCGTAAAGCACGCTAGTGTGCGTGAGGGTGTTTTTATTAATAAATGATGTTGTGTAAGCATGAATGCAACATGTTGATATGTTTAGAATTGATATTTGACATATGATGATATTTATATGTGATACATACATGATGAAGCATGAAATGGTAAATTGTAGGCAAATATGGAAAATTTGCTTATTATGAACATTGGTATTGAAAATTGTGTCTTCATATGACATTTTGATATGTTGAGTATTTTGATGACATTACACCTCAAGAAATGGACCCTACTGGTGTAATGGATATCAATAGGCCTAAGTTGGCCATTTGCACATGTAAAGGCTATGCAACAGTGCATTGAGGCCAATAATGATTTTTATGTTAATATAATGAAATGAAATGTGAAATTAGGTAAATTGACATATAATGACATGTTTAATAATGCCTATATAGTTAGCCAACCTAGTTTGGATAGGTTGACCGATTAACTAAGATTATAGCTGCTGCTAGCATACCTACGGGTATGAGACCTACAAGTCATTGATTTACGTGCTGACAGTCATGAGAGCCTTTGGGCCTAAAATTTACTTGCTGATATGCATGAGAGCTTTTGGGCTTAAGTTTACTTATCTATGTGGTATGAAAGCCTATAGGCCTAAGTTTACTTATGTGGTATGAGAGCCTACGGGATTAAGTTTAAGTATGAGAGCCTATGGGATTAAGTTTACTTACCTACGTGGTATGAGAGCCTAGGGGTCTATGTTTACTTACCTATGTGGTATGAGAGCCTTCCAGCCTAAGTTACACATCTTTGGATGTGGAGAGCCTTCGGGCCTAAGTAATTCTATTATCCAGTCTTGTTTAGTTGTCTTATGGATATGGGTATCGGTTAAATAATTAAAATGGCTTAATAATGGCATAATTAAGTTTATATGTTAAATTGGCATAAATAAGTGACCTGCGGACATAATTTGATTAAATGACTTAGAATTGGTCTTGAGATGCTTGAATAAGTTTATTATCACTCATATGACTATTTATTATGATTATATATGTATAAACCTCAAAATACTAATATAGACAGCTATGATGTGTGTTATGGCACTTACGACTAGAAAACAAGTATGTCACTACTTGTTGCAATATATGAGTTTGGTATGACTTTTTACTGTGTCTTATGACCTACAAATGGTTAAGTTATGATAATTGTGATTTTGGCATAAATGATGCTTAGGGAATAAGGTTTTATGCATTATGCTCGAATAAAGATAGTAAACTGATATTTTAACAATGCCTTGATAAATGTGCCAATAATTGCATTGTCTATGTTTGAAATGTTTATGTTGACTCATAAGACACCAGATATGGATGACTATAATTTTAGAACCAAAAATGACCCTTGTTACATATTAGTTACTAAAATTGCATTATTATGTTATTAAAATTAGAACAGTTTATTTTGCATATAATTTATGGAAAATGCATGTTTCGAACCTTTAAAATCCGAATTAATTGTGAACATATATTAAATGTTATAATTTGCCATTTTACAAGTTAAAGTGATTACACCACTAAGCGAAAGCTTAGTGCATTACTTATTTGAGATGTGTAGGTAATAGGGTAGTAGATTAGAGCTAAAGCTTTTAAAAGCAGGAGACACGAAGATAACCCCTGCGTGGGTATTTTTGTATTTATTTAGTAATAGTAATGATGATGTAAATGTAATGTCTAAGTAGTCATAGTGCTCTTGTGATCCCAGAGGGATTGGGTTCAATCTGTATTTTATAGTAGGGTTTTGTATTAAATATTATAATTAGAGATTTTAAATTCTATTTTCTCATATGCTGCGTGTGATGATTGACAAATTGTATATGGGAATATTAATTGTGAGAGTCTGAGGCTTATTATGATATCGATGTGATTTAGAGGGTCAAGAGGACTCATTTGAGTTAGGGATGATGTATTGAGGTATATAGAAGTGTTCTTAAGTAGGTAAAAATTTGGGAAAGTGTCCCAATACAATCATTATGCTGTTGAATTTTTGACACAATAAGCCTAATATTTTACCTTGATTTGTGTTCCAAAAAGATTTTTGATGTGTTAGTGCATCTCCAAGTCAAGAAACATTTTCTTATATGAAAGTTTTAAATGTTTAGTGATTTTAGGATAATAGACTAGATATCATTTTGTGTGCGTGCATCCTTCATTTAGGTCTAATGTACAGATCGAGTGGAGGGTGTGACATGGACCTATGAGTGTCAAATAGAGCAAGAGCTATTGCATTACCTATTGGAACATATTGCTCAAATTTGCAATCAGGATTAGTATTAGAACATGATAATTATTATTATTATGTTCTTTCTTTAAACAAGAATATTATTTCTTTATCTTGTCTTGTTGAACAAGATTTTGATATTTCCATTAATAAGAGCAAATATTGGTAATTTTTTGAGGATAATATTTCTAACTATTTTATTTCTATTGTTAATGGAATTTATATTCTTGATAATCAAAAGGTGATTTATTACATAAATATAAAGAGATAAAAGACTTATAGCTTAAAGCCATCTTTCTTGTGGCACTATCAACTTG